>CAEGAF010028217.1:0-37136 GCA_903067075.1 Micropoecilia bifurca | reverse complement strand
ACTTTGACAAGTGTACAACTTGGCATCATCACGCTCCATGTGAGGGATCTCCAGGGAGCAATCCTTTAGCAGACGATACTTGTTTTCCTTAAAATGTGTCACTTTTCCATTTGTAACCACCTCATCTGTTTCCCATATCTACCCTGTGACTGTCCAGTTTACAGAAGAGCAGGATCCAGTAGAAGATAAACCACATTTCAAGGTAACTCTGTCTCCTGGTATAGCAAACTGCAGCACATAATCTGTTTGTAATAATAAAACAATGCATTCAAGATAAAAATACATGCATTTAGGTTTTCAAATGAAAAATATAAATACAGTTGTTTTTAAAAGAGTACAGATCATAATCCAACTTGAATTCTCTTGCACAGTGAATCCCAATCATATTCTCTGTTGCTGTGTTGGATATTTAGCAAGCAAATCATGATTAGAGAAATTACTGAAATACAAACTACACTGAATAACCTTTAAGAGACTTTTCATCATTTGCTTCCTGTTCCACTCAACACATTTGAGCAATTCATTAAATATCAAGCCATCAGTGAAAACACTCTTACAGTCACTTTACCATCAAAAACTTCTATATAAATTTAAAACTCTCTTTAGGAAAGCTTGTGCTTATTCAAAAAGAATCCCAGATTCAAAACAACATTCATTCTGAAAGATGAACTTCATGAAAAAATGTCAATGTCAAGCAACAGCATCCAAATGTTACAATTAATTACAATATATAAGCAGAGATGGGAGTACCAAATCATCACTGTAAATAAACATTTTAATTCTCAATAGAGATCAATTATGCTGATTATATATAATAAATGTGCTGCAATTACTTGAGGAATAAAGTGAATCTGACTGAACAGATGTAATGAAATACAGGGCAACCAAAGGGTCAACATTCATTCTTTTTTTCAGAATATATATTCTTGTAATTACTAAATTAAATACTTGATACAACCTAGATGATCTGATTATAATAGAAGTGTTGTACCTACCTGGAGAATGAAGTGCCAGTGATGCCCATAGAGGAAAGATGAGACAAAGTCCAATCAAAGGCTGGAAATTCATTCTTCTTTCATAAAACTCTTGTAAATGCTTCACAAATATGACCAAGTTCTCAGAGAGCAACAGTTTCTTAAAATACGTCTTTCAGAAATCACTTTGTGACATCACATTAGAGGAAGTTATTTCTATGCAAACCTGAGGTCATTTCACTGAAGAATCCTTCATGGAGCTGTTTTTATACTCTGTAGGTGTGCAAAACACCTACTCTGTCCTGTGTTCTAAATCTTTGAGTACATTTTTATTAAATTCCTTTGTTCTTCTTTGTAAAGTTGTTTCCTGTGTATTTTGGTTCTTCTTCCGCCATGACATCATAGTTTTCAGAGAAACACATTTCAGCTTATCTGCCCGATTTCAATGCAAATTCTGCCTTACAATTCTGACGCTTCACCACATACTAGCTGCATCAAAATGTGAAAACAAATCAATCATTTAATTTAATAACTGGCTTAGGAGTCAAGATAAATAGTGTTTTAATTTTGCATAATTTTGAGAGTAATTATGCTACTCTCAAAATATTATTTAAAACTGACAGCTTAGTTTAGTAATTCTCTATTAGAGTTAATGCCTGCACTCTATCTGTGTTTCCACTTCACATATGTGCCAAATTAAACTGCAGCTGCACCTATTAAAAGGCCAAGACGAATAACTAAAACTGTACATTTAACAGAGTGCTAAAATGTTGATGCCCTCAGTAAACCTTCTCTGTGGACAAAAAGGTCATTTCATCAGGGCTAATGAAAACTGGGAGAAGAAGCTAATTGAACAACCAGCTCTAATGACCATCTCAGTTATTTTTTCTTTAAATTTTACTATGATCAACTTAAGAATATTTGAGCAACCTCCAACCAAACTGTGTTAGGTTCAAGGTTGTTTTATTTTATGTAGATGTAAAACAAGAAAATAGAAGCAACACAAAGCTTTTATTGCCCTTTACAGTTTCAGATGTTTTAACATTATTTTCTCACTTACTAGTAAGGGTGTTGTGTAACACTCTTTGCTCGTTAGAGCAACCCACACACTTGTAGTTTCCAGCATGCAGCTGTTTATTGATGATGAGTGATTACTCACTTGAAATACTTTATTTTTAAATAAATAATTTATTTTTAAGTGATGGAGCCAGTGTTTTTTTTTTTTTATTTTTTTATTCAGTGTCCACTCTTTGTCTCCGAGTCTGAGAGACAAAATGTTTCTGCATAGAAGTGACACTGACCCACCAACAGCAGTGAACCCTTCCTCCATCTCATCTACAAGAAAGACAGCAAAGCTCAACCTTTGTACATACTAAACCACAGTTTGAATTTCTTATTACAGATCATAACCTCCTAATGTTGTCATGTAACTGACAGAGGCTTTAACCTCATCATTCTGGGTTATTTGGCATTTCCATATCCTGTCATGGTCACTCAGTTAACTGGTAATGATGAGTTTTATAAAGCAAACAGATGGATTGTTTTTTACCAGTTATTGAAACGGAATACCCAATTAAGTTTTCCTTTTGATATGCCTGTGTTATTTTGTAGGGAACAAGTCCTATAAATGAATTGAGGGAAAACATAAGTTCAACAGTGTCCTCCTCAGGAATGGGGTTCTCAACAACTGATAAATAAAAATAGCTGAAATTGTCTGATAATTTATTATTCACGTTAATACTTTTCTGAAACCTAACCACAATCATCATTCAAATAAACATCAGATTCAACAGAAGTTTACTCTCAACACAGGAGCTGTTCGGGAATTAAACATATAAAGTTAGATTTTGAGCTGTAATTGTGGTAATAAACACATGACAGGACTTGAAAAAATTATTTTCTGTATTGTTTTGTTTAGGTGTGCCATGTACGTAAAAAATATGTATACTGGTGCATTTGGGTATGGTTTTACTCTACTAAAAACCATGCATGTAAAATTTAGCTATAATTTTGAGTTCATTTGAACCATATTTTTCAGCTACTGATTTAACAAAAAATTTTCAACATAAACAAAACTTAATATTCGAACATAAGTAGCTGTTCATCAAGTGTAAATATAAGTTCCCTCATTTTTAGTAAATTTGCTCACATTATTAGACCAAATTTAGATTTGTTTCCTATGTTCTTATAAACATTCAGCCTGATTACATTTGGTGGCCAAATCCAGAAAAATATAAATCATTTTCTTAAAGTACGACTACATATAACTCTTTTCAGCCACTGGAGTAAAAATGAAGATGCAAAAGGTAAGCAACATGCACGTACAGTGTTTGTCCACTTGGTGGTGCCGTAATTGTTTCAAAATTAGAGTCTCCAGTACATAATCAGATACAGATGGATCCATGTGCATTGCTACACAGAGGTTAAGGTTAGACATTTTTGCCGCTCTGTTCTTTCCAGAAGTTAGATCCACATGTTGAATTTGTTAAGGAACTTTGTCTGACTCAAATGCAACAGAAGGAAAGCATTTACAGCAATGAAACGTGTTCACACTACTACCCAAGGACTAGTTCAAGGCCTAGGACATGCCACAGCTTTGTAGGCCTTGATTTTAAGCACAACACTGGCGACCCCCCTGAGGTCAGGCAGGGAGCATTCGTTCTGAGGAAGGACAAACTGGAAATCTCTCAGCAAGTAAGCAGTGAAGAGAAAGAGTTCAATTTTGGCAACAGACTCCCCCAGGCAGAGCCGAGCCCCCCCTCCAAAAGGCATCATGAAGCGAGCAGAGCCGCCGCCTCCCTCTTGAAAGCGCTCTGAAAGCAAAAATAACAGATTCAAATTGAAACCTGCTGAGCCAGCTCAGGCAGGACACTGTAGCTGGGGATGTAAATCTGTACCAGGTTTGAAGCTGTACGGCTCGGACCAAACTGCTGGATCATGATGCGCTCCAAAAAGATTGGGGATGATGACCGTGTTCTTCGGGATGAAATAGCCTGCGATGCTGCGCATGGGTTTAAAATCAGAGTCAAATTCCAAGTAAAACACTGTAGAAAAAGCAATGCAAGCAAACAAACAGGTAAAGATATTGAGTTATAAAATGTAATTATAATTCAAATTAATGACTTAAATAAATATTTTATTGCAATAGCAAAAGCAGGAAAATCAAATTTAGGAAATTTGTAACCTTAATGTAATTCAGTTGAGTTATTAAATTCTACTTTAAGAGTATTACTGAAACCTCTTACAATGTCAGTAAAGATGATATAACACTGAGTCCAATGACTGTTCTTCAAAATGGGAAAGATGTGTCATTCAGGTTAGACAGATGAGTGTTTATTGTCAAAAAGTGTTAGTTGTCAAACCGGGTTCATCAGCCATTTTTTAATTTGTCATCTGCTCTGTAAAAATACTAGAATTCTAAATAGCCACTATTCAAATACCTAAAGAAAATTTGAGAAATTTTAACTCATTATGAATCCAAATTATAAACAAATGCACTGAATCATTATCACATTATGCAATTATGGCTGAGCTAACCTGCTGTCCCTGATGGCTCTGTGTGGGACGGCCAAAGGAGCAACCGGCCTGAGTCTGAGCATCTCACTGATAAGAGAGGACAACACAGGAAGTCTGTGTCTGTCACTGTATTTAGGATACCGGCCCTCTAAAACTCTGCACAGCTCCTCATATACGCTGGTCTGCACCTAAATCATAGGAAAATAAGAGATGAGACACAGACACAACCTGCAAGACGTGTAAATGGTAAATGGCATTAAAAATATTAATAATAAAAGTTTCCTATACCTCTGGTCTGTGCAGCAGGAAGGCCACAGTCCAGTTGAGCCAAGCTGCAACGGTCTCTGTTCCACCGATGATCAGATCCACAGTCGCCATGTGGACATGGACATCAGTCAGGAGCTGGAGATGTGAAAATGCCTACAGTTTGTTTGCAGATTAAGTTCCGCTTACTTAAAATATGGGATTTCTATAAATATCTCATTTTTAATATTTCCTGGCACTTAATGAAGGTATATACCTCTCCATTTTCTGTGCTTTGATGTTTGTCAAGGCCCTGTAGGAGGAATCCTGTTATAGCATCTTTGTTTATATTGTTTTGTGCCTGCAAACAGAATGTAGAAAGACTAAATTAACAAAAACATAATACATAACAAAAACATAATACTTAAACATTAGTATGTTTAAGTATTATGTCGGGATGCTGTATTTACTGATACAGCATCTTATTAATTGAATTTAACCTTTGAGATTTCTATATTGTCCATGTGTTTTGGTCATTTTCCCCTCTTTGTACTTTTACAATATTGATATTGTCTAACTTTTTATGGAACAACAACAACAAAAATAATTTCAATACAATCACTTTTCAGTTGATACAAGTTATCAAAGTCCATCAGGTTCACTTGACTTTGATTGCTAACTTCCAGCATTCAGTGTTCTTGGATAAGCAAGTTGCATTTACAGCAATCTCTCATACTGAACATGCATGTAGCAGCAGTAGAGAGGAAAATCTACCCTTATTACTGCAGTGTGGATGCATAAATGTTAGTGTGTGATTGCATGTGTGATCCATCTCTACGGTGTGACTGTTTTGATTTTATCGTTCTCAAACTAGCTAACATTACCCCATTTATGTGTCATTCATGACTATTATGTAAAAGAAAATGTATTGTTATTGGTTTTTATTGTCTGTCATTCAGTTAGCCTATTTTTAAGTTTGCTAACCTACCCAGCTGCCATTACTGTATTGTGCTACTGTTTCTTGGCTCGTTCAATTGTGCATGAATACTAATGATTCGTTCAGCCTATAATCAAACATTTCTTTTCTTTTTATATTTAGTTATCTAAAAGTGTCAAGGTTGCAAGGTACACTCTAATTTGGTCCTATAGATGTTGGATCAGAAGGTATTGCCCTGCAAGGACATGCAAAATGAAAAGGTTTGTGACAAAACTGCATGATGAACCCGTAAAAGGGTGTCAGTTACAAAACATAGACATGCTTTATCTATTTTTGAAATTCACCAACCTTGTAACTGTCAAGGTGCTGTTTTATGATTGCATCCCTCCTGGCCACTTCTTTGAGAAGACAAGCAAACACGGGATTTGGTAATTTCTTTAAGAGAGGAAATAAAACATGAATTTATGGATGAAATGTGCTTTAATAACCCAGTAACTGTCGGTCATAATATTAAATATTCACTGACTCTCAGCAGTGGAAAAGAATCCAGGGCTGAAATCCACGAGGAGCCCCACAAGGCAACAATCTCGTTCAGGCAGTGGTGCAGCTCCTGCAGCTCTGGTGACGTCTTATCATACTAGAAAAAAAAGGATGCACATTGTGTTCTAAGGTAAAATGGACTACGTGACCATCTTTTTGCAACCCTCGCCACTAAAAACTACTATTCAAACAGAAACTTTGCTCTCTCCCCAATACAAACAAACAACTAATTTCAGCTCTGGCACAATCACAGCTGTTCATTGAAACACATTTTATAAACTGTCCTCAGAACTCAAGAGCTTAAAATAAACAGCTGGAGAAAGTAGACCCACTTCTTTCCCAAAAGCTAAAGTGGTGATGACATTACTGGCCGCCACAGTAAAATCTTCTGAGAGGTCAACAGCACTTTCTTGATAATCCATCAGAACCTGAGAGACAAACAAGCTGCGCTTTATCAGGTTGTGTAACATTGGAAATTCCCCTGCATTCGGTTTGGTCTCACTGGACCTGTCCTTGTTTTCTGTACCTTTCTCAAACGCAAGGCCTGTCTCTCAATCACCCCATGTAAAGACTGCTGGCAGCAGCGCTGCAAGGCACTGTGGACGAGTCGCCGGTGTGCCCTCCACTCCTCGGTGTAATCTCCCAGAGAGATGTTACGTCCACCTCCAGATACAATGTCTCCTGTTATAAGTGTGAAGAAAATATCAAGGAATATAGCGACTACAATTGTAGAGTTAAACTCATCTACATACATGTTTATACAGAGGGGAGAATTTTGAACATTTCACTTTGAATGCTGCTACAGCTAATAAAAGGAATAAACATAACAGAATAGAAAGACTTACTCAATTAAGGAAATGGCTGAGTATACTGCTGTATCCAAGCAGACTATTGGAAAGTTTAGTAGAAAAAATAGTTTTTTAAAAACAAAAAATTACTAATAATAAATTAAAAACAGTGAACCAGCAACAAGAATTACTACAGTGTTGAGAGGATTTGGAAGCAAAGACAATGTTTCAGCTTGGATGTTGAGAGGGTGTGTGTGAACTGCAGCTGAGTCAGTTCTTCAAGATCCACCACACACAGATGTTTACTTCACATGAACGTTGCACTCCTTGAGTTGATTCACTCCTAAATCTGGGACAACACCAGATGCATCTTATCTTACCAAAGGCCTTGACTTTGTCTTTTCAGATAAAACACAATTTTTCATTAAACTCATCCAATTTTAATCGGAATTTGAGGTTTCTGTGTCTTGAGGAGGAGCAGAGAGGCAGAAAGTCTGGTCCAAGTTTGCTTGAAGTTCAGAGGAAAGTTTCCACAGCGCTCAGTTAAAAAGCCATGTTTTTTACTGGTGTTTATTCAAGTTCAACCCAACTACCAACAAGGGCATCTAACACTTCATAATTACCTCTGCTGACAAGGTTTGTGGAGATGCTGATTTCATCTTCCATCAGGACATAGGCGCCTACCTGCACTTTCCTTGTTCTTAATGTGCCAGAAAAAAAAATGATTCAAAGTAACAGAAAAACTAAAGAAAAAAAATCCTCCTGTGTGTTAAAAATCAAGTTTCCCCTTTTGAGTTGAATTACTGAGAAAGCATCATTTCAACAACTTCCTAATTCATAGAGATATGTCTATTAAGAAAACTGAAGAATATCTTGCCTGTGTAGGAAATTGGTCGCCCAGCAAAATCAGACCATTTCTTCACCAGTGCTTCTCTGATGACTTCACAACTGTTGAGCACCACCATGGCTTCACAAACAGAGCAGAAATGAAAGGTTACATGTCTGTCAAACAGAGAAAAACTATGTGACCCTCATGTGAACAATTACTTGTTTTTCCACATTTTAAGCGATAGATGCTTCCATAGCGTTGGCCCAGATTGGTCAGGTGAATCGGCAAGTGATCGTGTGTCAGTTCCATCATGTTGCCAATAAGGAAGCGACTCGGTGGGCCGGGGAGAGAAGGTTTTGAAGAACTGCGAAAAAACTGATAGAGATGCTGCAGAAGTCCAATTTTTACTCCTTTCAAATTTTAGAGGAGAAAAAAAAAGGTACGGTTGAATTATTAAGCCAATATGAAATATGAATTATTCACACAGTAAATAGAGTTTTCCAGCATACTTACTTTTTTTATTCTTTCCTTGCAAATGAGTGTTTCGTTGACTGGCTATCAGTACCAAAAGGAGCAGCGCAAGAAAAAATAATGCTCCGACACTGACCAGTGACATCCCTACTGCCATTTTGTCTTCTCTCATGCATCCCCTACTTTAAAAAGCAGGTCCGTACTCTACACTACTCTTTTATACTTCTCAGTTTGATAAGCTGTCAGTGTTTGCACTGTAATCAAGGACAGCTAAATATTTTTATTTAGGTCAACATATCTAATGATGTGATGACTCCAGCACATATAACAAGAGATAACATGATGAACACAGTCAGGACGTGTTGAAGGGTATTAAAACACACCTCTGTTTACATGTCAGTTAGGCTGATGCTTAGCTTTGGGCTGTGAAAGTTTTTCTGCAAAATAGCTCTGACTTAAAAAAGGAAAAGTGCAAAAAATGACACACGAGACCCACTTCAGCAATATTTATTCCAATTGACAGTGCATAATAATACAGTAATAGTGGGATTAATGTGTGCGGTGCACAGAGATTTATTAGAGGTAAAACATATAAAATCATATTCAAGCAAAAGGTTTCTTTAGTATTCAGATGCAACGAGCTACTCATCCACTCTCTCGTTTTATTTTCCATAAGAATAGCTCAGAAAACAAAACAAAACAAAACAAAAAAAACAAAACAAAACATCTTTCAAACTGAACTAAATACACTGATTGTTCCAGGAGTATCTGAAAAAAATCCTACATGGAATTTATTGTGGGAATAGACTTGCAGACGCAAGAATGTACAAGTCTAGGAGCTTGAAGCATCTCTAGCCGTGAGTTGCAGGGGAGAACCGAGACGGTCTGAATTTCATCTCAGAGAAGGGAATGGACACGTCTTTGCCTTTCCAGTCTATCCAGACTATTCCCTAAAAACAGAAACAAACAGAAAATCACTGATCTGTGGTCCATGTGCAGTCCGTTAGTATTTGACAAATGTGAGGAAAGTTGGTTACCTGGTTATTGCTGTTCATGCCGTAAAGGCCGTTGAGGTTGACTTTGTAGCAGTTTTTGTACCACCAGCCCCCAACATAAGCCTTGGCACAGTGGATCCCCAGAGGGTCTGGTTCCTTGTCTCGAGTTGAGAATGGGCGGCCATTATGGTACTTCATGGAGTCACCTAGCAGAAAAAAAGCATCTAAGTTAGGATCTAGCTGAAAAAAAATCCTAGATTGTTACAGTTTCTTCTATGAAGTTGTTTTTAAACTTCCAAGGACATTATGCTAGCCTGTAAGTTACAGTAAACATGAACAATACAACAAAACCCACAAAAATAAGGTTACAACATTTTTAGGTGCCATAAATAAGTAATAATAATAATAAATGCAAAAACAATGCAAGAAAACATAATTTTTTTTAAGCATCATTGCAAGTGGTTTCCTGAGAGATTTCATTTTTGTTTTGCTTAGTAATTTATTAAGCTTAAAAAAATAATCAATATCACTAAAAGGAAAAAAATAATAATTTGGAAATTTAAGGTTGGAATGTTTGCCTATTCTCAGAATTTTAAGCTTTTCAACCCCTGAGTTTTCACACATTTACAAATAATCTTTTCTCCCCCTTTAAAATGCACCTGCTGTTCCTGTGTATCCAGATACTGTAAGAGTATAGTTTCTCCCTTCTGAAGCAACAGAAAAGTTGGCGTAACGAGCATAAGCTGTGTCATTTCCAGACTTCAAATCCACTTTCAGGCTCACGGGGCCGATACTGGTCAGGTTGTGCAGGAGCTCATTTCCTGGCCAAAGACAGGGGAAAAAAAAACATTAAGTTGCATAGGTGAACAAAGCATATTTCTTTTCCTTTAAAATGCAACAACATCTGGATAATCAAATGAGCAATAATGTCCAATAATACCCAGCCAGAACTCTTCACTCAGGTTTCCAAAGCCAGCTTTATATTCACTCCAGGTTCGGTAGAAATCGGTTTTTCCGTTCATCCGTCTCTGGAAAATCTATAAAAGACACAAATTGATTTTGCATCCTGTTTTGCCAACTGACTTTGTGAATGTCTTTGCAGTTTCTTGTACCGTCCATCCGCCTCCATCTGTTTCCATGTCACAGGAAACTCTCACTGCTCGCCCTTCTTTCCCTTGAGGGTAGATGGTCACTTCCCCAGACTCCAGAGCTCCATTTAGCAATTCTTGTGAGCATTCAGTAGGGAAAGGGAAGCGCAATTTTCCTGGAAGGCAAAGAAACATGTGCCTTAGTGTATTCCGAATACTTAGCTCTAACTAATCTAAATAGTGAGGAAAAAAATAATCACCGGTGACAAACTGTGACGTGACAAGTGACGTATACTTTCCATTTTTCTCGCCTTGTACCACAACAGAATAGGATGATGAAGGAATCAGGCCAGTCAGTTTATACTCTGTGATTGGTGGCTCCAGGATGACTTCCTAACACAGAAAGGTGTATTTTTGTAGAATCTTAATTTGGTCAACTTGGTCCAATCAAAAGCGGATAATCACTCACATTTGCTTCCTCTTTTGCCATCTGATAGATCACTCTGTAGCTGTCAAAAACAACAGAAGTCCTCCAGGCGATCACTGCAGACCGACCACCAATTTCACTGGCCTTAACCACTAGGAAACAGAAGAAGTGCACACGTTTAAGCTTGAGAAGGTAAAACTCTGAAGCCTTCAGTTATTCCTATTCTACTCACCATTTGCTGTTGTAAATGAAGTAGATATTCCCATACTCTGGAGGTTGTTCTTTTGGGTCCGCACTTTGACCTTATACAGAGTCCCTCTCTGTAAACTTTTCAGCTGGTACTGCACTGAATTTCCCGACAGCATCACTGTTACTGTAACATTCGGAGCTGTACTCAAAAATATAAAAAAACAAAAACAAAACAAAACAAAACAAAAAAAACAATTAATTGATGGATCATTCAATTCCATGTTTACACTTATTTTTACTGTCAGTTCAAACTCACTCTTGGAGGACCCATAGCTCACAATGAAACGATCTACTTTCCCCAGGCTGGGTGTCCAACGCAGCATAGCCGTGTTATCTGTCACATTGATGACTTGGAGGTGTGTTGGAGGAGCAGGTACTATGAAAAACAAACATTCACAGCATATTAATTGACCTTCTTGTACACCATGTGTACTGGGTGAACTTTTCTAGCAATACCTGTAGTAATAACTGAAGTGAGTTCATCACTCTGAGTGCCTCCTTTGGTTGTAGTGACACTAATAATGTAGGATGATCCAGCAGACAAGGTAGACAGAACAACACTTGATTGGTGAGAGTCCACACCCACAAACTGGCTTTTCCCTGACAACATGAACACAAGCATCGTATTACATTTACCTCTCTTGCAAGTCTGTAGCCCACGTCGCAGGGTTTCTGTCTATATTTACTGACTTTGTTCTTTGTTTTAATCAATGTCTTTGTCTTAAGATAAAGTTGGTTTGACTAACCTGTTGCGATGTTGATGTATGTTACTCTAAAGCCTGTAAATATGGTGTTCGGTTTGGTCCAAGAAACAATCAGAGAGGACTCTGTTACATTACTAAAAACCAGTTCTGTGGGTTTCTCAGGACCTGGGAATAGAAACAATTAGTTTTATTCATTGATTAGTATTAGAGCTTCTTAGCAAAAGCTATTTTGAGAGTGCTGAAACCATTTGGACATATGTTTCTCGTATTTCATATCCCACCTGTGGTTGCTGTAACTCTGTGAACCTTGGATCTTCTGTCTGCTGTAGAGCCAAATACGTGGACCACGTAACGTGTGTTTGCCTTGAGATTACTGAACTTGAAGGATCGTGCGCTGCCAGGCACCACTCTCGAGATCCTCTTAGTTTCAGTTTTGCTTCTAGATTCAGCACTTTTACCAGAGGAGACAGTTGTGTTGGTGGTCTGACTGTGGACTTCAGTTGAGGTTCTAGCGCCAGACATCAAGTCTCTTTCAACAATCTCCTCTCCGAACCCCTCGTTCTCGTCAGTGTCACTATCAGTGCGAATCTCTCTTCTGATCACAGTGAAATTCTTGAACATACGGTGTGGCGCTAACCATGTGATAGTGAAGCTAGAGGTGGAGATATTCACAGCCTTCAGTGATCCTAAGCCTCCGTGTTTTCTGGAGGAGTGATCGATTGTTGTATTGTTCTCAAGAACTACATTGTTGTCCTCTGTTGATGGGTTTGTTGGAATTCGGTTTATGTCAGTGGATGTCTTTACTTGATTCTTGTTCGTGTCGGGCAGCTCAACAGAGTTGTTTTTGTTTTCATTCTTGCCTTTTGTGCTGTTGGTTTTATTCTCATTACTCTGCATTACATTTGGCTCATCTTGGAGCGGTAATTTCCTTGGTCTTTGTGTAGTTGTTGTTGGAGGAAGCTTTTTGATCTCTGGTTTTTCTCCTTGGACCTCTTTTTCACTGTCATTCATAGATCCAGTGGTTGTATTTGAACCCTTCTTTTCATCTTGTGAACAGGGAAATTTTAAAGTTAGTTAGAGGTAGAATAAAATAAACTTTGGAAACATAAACGTATTCTTACCTTTGAAGCACTCGGAATCTTTTACACACTTACTGCAGTCAAGACCTGTCAATCCTTTATGGCAAATACATTTCCCCTTCTCACATTTCCCATTGCCACTACAGTCATTTGGGCAATTTGGAGAACACGGACCTGGTTGGCAAAAAGAAGAAGCAGGATTATTAAAACCAGTCTGCGTTGTCTGATGTTAGATTTAAAGTACTTTTAAGGCATAGCTACATTTCTCCTTTAGAAGGGACATCTCTCTTTCCAGCCGGGTCAGGCGTCCTTTCAGAGCAGCCACTTCAACTTCACATCCCCCTGCACACCCACCCGGTAGCAGGTTGATGCTATGTGTCATCACCAGTGGAGCACCAGGCTTTAACGTCAGCTCCTGTTCCTTTGTGTGGCTCCAGTCACCATTGAAACTGATGATCACTTTAAGGGGCTGTGAAGGACCAGCATTGTCTTTGCTGGTTGCCTGGATTAAAGGAGTCTGAGTAACAGTAATGGTGCCCATTTCTTTATCTTTATTGGAACCCCCCGCTCTTTCACCAGGCTTGTCTTTGGCCTTCTCATCATTGGTGTGTTGGCTATCAACAACAGATGGATTTCCAGACTCTTTATGCTTATTCTTAGTAGTTTTAGTGCCATTGGTAGGTAAAGGCAGAGTATTTGAAACATCTTTAGACTTTTTATCAACACTCGGATGAGAATTATCAGAAGTTGTCTGATTAGTAGATACTGTGGATTTGACCTTTGTAGGTCTACTGGTGGTAGATAAAGATGGAAAGCTCTGAGTTGATTTGTCTTTGGACTTCTCATCACTTTTAGGGGTGTGTGTTTGAGCAATGGTCTGGTTACCAGAGGCTGTTGTCTTGACTCGAGAAGTTTTGCCACCACTGGTAGGTGGAGACGGAACATTTGGAGTTAACTTGTCTTTGGGCTTCTCATCACCGGTGGTGAGGGGATTATCAAAAACAGTCTGGTTACCAGCTGCAGCCCTGTCTTTGGTGGGCTTACTGCCACTGGAAGGTATAGAAGGAACATTGTGACCGGACTTGTTCTCAGCAATCTTCTCATTCCTGGCTAAAGGAGACTTTGATGATGTAGTTTGATTGTGAGATTGTTGAGGTTTGTTTCTGCTGGTTTTCAAAGTACTGTTTGAGGAAAGCTTCGTGATAGTTGACTGGTCTTGGTGAACTCCAGTAGGTTCAGACTTGATTTTGTTGACTTTTTCTTCACTAAGTGACAGAAGCTTAGTTGAAGCTGTCTGGTTGAGTTTGTGTTTGTCTCTGTTGGTGTCAGTGGCTTTAGGAGCCTTTGCTGGTGACGGTGGGGTGGTTTGAACCACTGCAACACTGAGTTTGCTCTTGGTGGTTGTTGCAGCATTGGCTGCTGATTTTTGGTTGGAGCCTGCAGTGGGTAAAATTGTCACAGTGACAGTGTTTGGCTTTAGGGTGAGGTTCAAACTCTGTTTGGAAGGGGTAGCAGTGGTTTTTGGTTTTGAGAAGGTTGAAACAGTATTGCCTTTGGTCACATTGCTTCCTGCAGCATCTCTTTTCTCAAGGGTCGTGGTTTGAAAGGAGGGGAATGGGGTTAGGAGTAAAATAAGTCCAAACGTAATTAACATATTGAAATGGCTGCTGTGCAGGGATGTTGTATAACTTTTGGAAAACTGTTTTATGTAAAAAAAAATTATTTCCTCTATGCTTCTTAGGAGATGCTGTTGGAGGTGACTTTGGCAGGTCTCTCCTATGGATGAAAAAAGGAAAATCATTACTATTACAGATCTATGAGTTTTTAAATGTGTTTTAGTTGGTAGCACACTTTTTCTGATCATATGAGTATTTTTGGTCCTTGTTTGCTCCAGATTCACAGAGTTCCTATTTACAGTCTTCAGATAAGGTAGTTTTTTTACATCAGTCATATTTATGACAAGTGTATTTGTTGGGTAGTGTTTTACCATGAAACACTGCACCACAGTTATGTAGCTGTTTTGGAAACTAGTGTAGATGTCTTCTTTAAAAGTCTCTACCTTCTTTAAACAGACTCTAAGTTGGACAAAGTTTAATAAACAGAAGAGAATATGTCATTGAATAGAAGTTGTTTTATTTCATATTGATGTTACTCTGAGTAATAACTATGCCATAGTCAAGAAAATACAATTTTGATTTGACATGAAGTCCTCCAAACTAATAGATTTTGCACGCAACAATTATGTATGCACATTTACATAGTTAAAACAGTATTTTCTAACACAGATATTACAAACACAGCCCTGAATTGTAACTTGCCAAACCAAGTTTTTAAATGACCAGGAAGAAGCAAGACTTGAGTGGAAAACCTAGAGTTAACCAGTGAGAGAACGCTGAGCAGTAACAAAGCATCACTGTACTGAACTGTGAGACAAGGTACACCTTTCAAGGTACAGAAAGCTGCACAAACCACTGAAGCCAAAACTCTAAAACTCCCACAAATGTCCAATTACTGTTATACATTTATAAATAATCAAACTGGAGAACTAAGAAAACTTGTGTGCCTTTATTTTTTTAAGCACTATAATAAAGTTTTACTTGTTGAAACAACCTACACACTTTTAACCTGCATACATACGCAATCTGCATGTATTTTCCATTCCATCATCTGAAGCATTGCATGTAAATCACAACTAATAAGAAATTCACACAAAGCAAGATAAATCCCCATGAATACTGCAACACAACATAGTTTATGTGCACTGTCATGTCTACCTTTGGAGCAAATACCACAAATTATTACTTTAAAAGAGTCGAGTTATTTCTTTTAAATAATTATGGAGAAGAAAACCTACCTGACTGATGAATGAGTTGTTTGCTTTATGTCTCTGACGCCATCTGAGCCAGAGCAACTCCAGAAGACGGGATCGGATCTGAGAGGAAAGTTTTGAAAAAGGGACCCCCAATATAAAGGAGGTGAGTGATGAAGACTGGCCCTGCTAACACCTCCTACACCTTCCTATTACAAACACACCTCCACCACGCCTACTGGTCCCTCAACGCCTGACCACGGGGAAAAATATTTGTGTAGGAGCTACAAAAAACAAGACTTTTGGACTCACTCAAACCTTAAAAGTACCACTTTCATTTTCTGTGAAAATTATTATTATTTCATTTAACATGTTTTGCTGACATCTACTCTAATCAGCACCAGTATTATCTACATGTATATATAACTATATTATTAATTTCTTGTACATCATGTTTTAGTTGCTAAAATAGAAAACTTTGCGAAACTACGCTTACAGTTTGATTTGAACATATTCTGCAAATGTCTTGACTTATTTCAGCTGCAGCTGCCATCAGCGCACACTGTAAATGCATGATTCAGCTGGAATACAAAGCCCAACACTGTAAGTATCCAGAGCTGAGTCCAGGATACAGAAACCCCCCAGATATATGAATCGGCTGTTTGTTGGAGGTAATGAGATGTAACTGTGCGTGAGTTATGCTAGCAACCGACTATCCGCAGGATGTTAGGAATCCTCTGTGCCGTTATTGCATCTCTAACCCAATGGCCACCCACCATCCCACCTTTTGGAAACCACATGAAGAAAACGGTATAAAAGGTTTAGAGCATGTGACGCTCTTGCACGTTAACAGGAGGTCAGAAACAGCAGCTGAGATCATCACAGCCTTTTATTGTAAATTAAGTGTGCTGCTTTCAGCATGACATTGACATCAATATTTTATCTATTCGTATTCTATTCGTAGAATCACCATGTAGACTCAAAATGAGTGGGGGCTGCTGTCTAACTTTAAGACATTACTAGGAAATGTAACAAAGTGGCGAGGGAGACCGGGTGATGACTCAAGGTTATCTTACCAGCACAAACGATAGGTAGGACAGAAAGTGAGGTACAGAAATGTTCCAGAAGTGCACGATCCATTACTTACATTACATTACGATCCTTTTCAAAATGCCAAATATTTTTTTCTGATGCATAGCAGGTTTTTTTCTCTCGTATTACAAATGCAAATATTTAAGAAGGTTCCTAAACACTATGGTGACTCATTTCAGACAAAACTACATTTCAGCTTCTGGACAGGAAACACTGCATACAGGAACAAACAAGGGAATGAACATGTGGAAAAGTTCCACATGACCACTCATTTTCAGAAGCGGTACCAATAAGTGTGGAGGGTACTGCAGATTTATCTGCTTTGAAATAATGTTAACACGTTAAGAAGAAACTAAATTCTTCAGTATGGTGTCTTTTACACTGTCATTCTTTACGTTTTGTTCTCTTTTGCCTTACTAAATCTATAAAAAGAAAAATGAGACACTTTTTTTTTTTTTATCTCCGGTCAAGATTAAATTATTGAAGAATGACACTTTATACTTAAGTTTACTGATTCATCTGTTGCTCTCCATATGGAATTGCTCATTGCTGTGGTTTCTTGGTGGTATTTTTGTATTTCTGTGCAAAAAAACAAAACAAAACAAAACAAAAAACAGAAATATATACTCTTCTCAATCCAAGTAATAACCCTGAAAATGTGCATCCTTATCAGTAAATGGCCAAACCCTAATAGGACATTAAAATAGATTTTTACTGAAAAGACTCAAAGTCAACCGGATTTGTTTCCCTTATGACTTAATTAAAAAAAAATGTTTTTAAGGCTTTGGCAAAAAATATCCAACCTCCAAGCACAAGCACAATCTTATGCAATAAATAGATTTTTGGTGACATTTCTGCAAACAAATTGCTGATAACAGCCTCAAATGAAAATAAAAAATGGCATGAACTCCAGAGAAAGGTGGTCCATTTCTGTTAGATGGCAGCCTACAAAAACATCTCCAATCTTATACCTCTCTGCATCATGGACCACCATCAAGCTGCTGACCGTGACCTGGCCTTTGAGCTTCACTTCAACACCCACTAGGACTTGCACACTTGAGAAAATACACCTGGTCATGTAAACCTCTAGATGTTGTTTGAGGGAAATTTGTGAGATCAGCATCTTTATCAAAACGGCATTCATTTAATTTAGGCTTCATTGAAATAGCCAACCTAAAGACATCTTTCACAAGTTTTCCTCTGCTGCAGCCTATTCATGAATCAGTCAAATTGAAAGTTAAAATCCTTCAAAAAGACATAAGTGTACTTTTCTCACTGTTGATAATACATTGATTATTCTAAGAAGTTTTTGGCAAAAAGCTCCTTTTCTCGAATCATGATGTTGGCTGCTGACAGTAACCAAAAGTATGCGAGAAATCTGCATATTTATTTACCCTTTCTTCATCTGACTTTAATGAAATGTCTAATAGTGAGGCTGAAACAGTGTGGCCATTGAACAGGCTATGATTGAAGTGACGGTCAGTCCCCCCGTGTTGCTTACATTGGACCTGCTCCTTGAGATTAGAATAATATAGGCACATAAGCCTTTGCTTGTTCACAGCCTCCTTACTTACGGCCTCCCCGCTCCTGTTCGCTCTGAATTATGTAATTGCACTGAGAACCTTCTGCATCACGTCTCCTGCTTGACCACATTCGAGAAGAGACATAAACTCTCTCTTAAGGGGAATTTTGGTCGTTATGAGGGGTATGATTGATCCGAACCCGGGCCGTCCAATAAGAGTGACTGAATAGACCTGAAAAGAAAAAAAAAACCAAACCACTCCTTCCCACCTCCTTTTCCCTCTGGTTGCAGATGTCAAGCAGGAAGAGGAGGGCGAATTGAGCACAGAGAAACCTCTCAGATCCTTAGCTGCCCATAAAAGCAAAAGATAACATAAAAAATTTATGTATTTCACAGGAAGGCTAAGATAAACCCAGCTGCATCATGTTTCTGGGAGAAAGGTGGGAAAACAAATCTACACTTTGGTTTCAATGTTAAGTTTCAGTCTAAGTATAAATGAAATATTATTCAGCAACAGAAACAATTTTAAAAGCTCATGTGAACTTTTCATAAGGGATTTAACCGAATTTAACAGAAAATGCAGCTTTGATTGTATATTGTAATCTCAAAGTTTCTTTAGTCCAAATATCTTCATGATTTAGTGAAGCCACACATTGTTATGACCTGCTGCAAATATAATAAATATGATTTCCCATTTCCCATGGTCTATGTTGAGCACTTCTGAACATTACAAACATAATCTGTGTCAAATACAGCAATTAATGCCCTGATTTAACTTATCTCTACTGATGTGACTTCCCCTTTAGCCTAATCCTTATTGACAGAGCCCCCCATACCATCAATATCCTTTGGTTTGCATGCTGCAATCTCCTTTTTCAACTTGTAGCGGAGATTTTCGCTAGAGTTCAAGTAGGGCCACAATTATGGCCACCTGAGCACCATGGAGCCCAGAAATATTCAAAACAACTGCAGATTTAATCTTAAAACCTTCGTTAAATTTAACCAGGAGGCTTGTTCAGACTGAAATTACTGTCAATGTTTTGGAGTGGCTAAGCCAGAGTCCACACTTGAATCAGACAATAAATCTTCTGAGGGAGCTACAAATTAGAGTAATGACTAGGAGTGTCACTGCAGGCATGGTCTTTTTTCAGCAGATTCTTCATTCTTTAGCGTCACCAGGTTCTTTTGAAAACCACTTTGGCTTTCTGTCCACCTGGCTCCTTAATCTGGTGACAGCTTTTGATTACTTCCTCTTGCTGCCAATTTCAGCCAGCATAGATTCTGTACTTTTGAATTTAAACTTGTGAATTTGACCAGGTCCTTTTCCGTCTTCTTTAAAACATTTTGGACAGTTCTCTTGAAACTGCAGTAAGAGTTGAATAATCTAAAGTCTTACTACGTTTTGGAATGTACAAGCAATGCCAAACACATTTTTTTCCCAACAAGAATCCTGTTTATTTCAGCTACATATCATGTAACTCCAGCATGAGGAAATAAAAACAATGCATTAACTTGAAAAAATAAAGTGGCGCTCTAGCAAGTAATTTACTTTCAGTGTGATTATTAATTTTAAGTTTGTGATACACTTTTTATGCTACAGAAGGTAACTTATCCATCAGTTGTAAGGTGTAAATTGTAGTAAAGGTTAACAGATTCATCAGTCACATTTACTGTCTGCAGCCATCGGTTTTGTACTCGTCAATAAATTCATTGAACTCGTTACAAGTACGTATGTTTGCGGATTTTTTGCAGTCGGTATCTAGAGGTTTCTTTTCCACCCAGGTGTTTGATTCCAACAGATACTGCATGCTGCAAAGACAGAAAAAAAACAGTGTCAGTGTATTTAAAAGTACATTTTTGTTAATAAAACTTATGTTACTTACTTTCCAGTTAAGTCTTTAGTGGAACCATCTTTGCCCATAATCAGATACTGTCTTCCTACTTCTAGCTTCCCTTTGCACTGAAGCCTTTTGGCAAACACCCGAACACTGTTGATTGTCACACGTAGGTCTCCATCTGGTAAACAAACAAAAACATATTTCTAGCCATTAAAAAGCCCAAACAAAATTTCAAAACCTTCAATCTCCCCTGGTTGCTTTGGTTGGTCACTTACTATATTTGAGGATGTCGACGACTTTAGTGCTGTACAGCTCAAAGTTGCTCTTAACAGAAATATCCTGGACTTCTAAAATGTAAGCTGGTACAAAGACACACCAATACAAATCTGAATAGTCTGTTATGGATGATAGATTTTTAAATGAAACATACCTATCACGGTTTTATTTGAAGTGGCTCATTATTTAATATTAGACCTTTTTATTTATTGGATTGTGTCTCTCAATAGATATAAAAATGATAAAAAATACAGCAAATCCTCAGAGTTATTTGCCAACAATATCCTTGCAGAATAGTAAATTCTTGTAGAGATTACTTACCATAATCCACTCGGGGGGAGAAGCATGCATATTCAAACCGAGTATTCTTTCTTATCTTTTTGGATCGGCTAAAGGTCTCTTGTACTTTATGACAGGGTCCTAAATTAAGCACACAATGACATTTGCAATCCATAAGTGAAACATGCTTAACAGAAGTAACATGGGTACAAATGTCTTCTTCTCAAATTCTAGGATACATAAATGTACTTTATTAATGGAGCAAAACAGAAAAACAGGCAAAATGTAGCGCTGTAAACCTGTCCCAGGTCACAGATGCACAAAAAATGCTTGTGGACTTTAAGAGTCAGTACGTGTGCTGTATCATCATTTTTATTTCATATTGGTTGTGCTTATAGTGAAAGTCCAGGCGACAGTGTCCAACTAAACCAATTAGACAGAGGAACTCCTTTATTCCAGCACTCTTTATACCCACATAAACATAACAATCACCAGGTCTGATTTTAAGATGCCTTTCTATCAGTTCAGTTCAGAAGTGATTATGATTCTGCAATTCATGTTTAGGTACAGAACATTTTTTTGTTAAAAAAATGGTCTGATAGTAAAAACTGAGGTTTGAAAAGAGTGATAATTCATTTCCACATTATTTTAGAAAAAAATTAAAAGGGATTTCATGCATTTCTAATTATTCCTGTTGATGCCAATGATCTATGCATCCAATGGCATCAAATATGTGAATAAAAAATATCTGCATGTATGTAATATAATCTGAATTAATGGAGGCTGTGCTGTGAAAGCCTCAGAGAACATTGGCGGACAGTAGCAAAAAAACAAAAACAAACAGAAAACAAAAAACAGACTCATAAAGTTGAGGAACACAGCAGATAGGTCAAAGAAAAAGTTGTGGAAAGATTTAAAGGAGGTTTAGGTTATTAAACGATATACCTAGCTCAAAAAGAATTGGATCTCCACTCAAACCTGAGGGTCCAGAGCAGCAAAACATATCAAAGTGATCCTTCTATTACACAGTTGTGCGGTACTGAATTACATGGTCAATTATATGTGAATCCAATTAAATAATGGTTGTGTTTGTATAACATGGAAAAGGTAAATCAGTGAATATGGTTAGATCCTATATGTGTACATATTTTTGAAGTGAGTGCCTACTTTCTGCACACTGGCAAACATCCTCTGAGCACAAGGTGGAGACCAACTTGCTTCTTCGTGAAGGCGAGTAGAACACGGTGCACTTTATATCTGCAAAAAAAAAAGTAAATTCAACATGGGTGACATTAAGAGGTTATGTAAAACAGAAAAGAATATACTACCAGGTTCATAGTAATCGTAGAAGACAGCTGGGGCAGGTTGCAAAAGGCCAATTGGCACCATCTGATTAGCAGTAAAGCTCACACATTCCCTGGTTTCATACAGCTGGAGACAAAGAGAAAACCCATGTTACTACTGGACATCCAAAATACCCTGATTTTAACTTGATTTTAACCGTACCTCATTGAAGTACATCAGCAATCTTCCAGATGAAAGCTCATAATGACTAATATATTGCTCTGGGGGCTCTTTAAGCTGAGATGGAAACAAAAAAAATATCAACTCAGAAAATAGAATATTTATTCTAGGGGTAACTAATGGATAAAATGTTTTGGTCTAAATTAAATAAGAATTTAAATACATGAGAGTAGTAGACGATTGGATAGTAATTTTCTATGAGACACTAACTGGTTTGAACTTTATTACACTGGACACAATTTGATATTTCTGTGTAATATTGGTAACACTTTATTTGAAGGGGTGCACATAAGACTGCCATGACACTGTCATATATGACATACCACCTGTTATGAGCATAAAGGTGTAGTTATGAATGTCTATGACTGTTGTCATGAAGTGTCATTTGTCATGACAACAACCATAAACATTCATGAAGACTCCTTCATGTCCATGACAGGTGTTATGTCATATTTATGACAGTGTCATGTCAGTCTTATGCACATCCCTTCAAGTAAAGTCTTACTGCTATATCCTGTGATTGAATTTGTAATTATGGAGAAATAGGGGGATTAACCAAGTCACTGGTCTGTAAAGTCTCCTAATTTCTAACATGTTGCTTACATGTATTGAAAGTTAGTAAAGAATTTCCAGGTAGTTTTATTCTTATTGTTTTTCAAAACATGTATCATCCAACACATGTGTATTGTTCAGCATGTTACATTTACAGTAGGAAGTTTACATCCCTTGAAGAAAGACCGACACAGCATTTCTGGAAACAATTATTAAGAGATGCCTGGCTGAGTCACATATAAAATGATCTTTTACATTGTCAAATGAGCTTTGAAGAGGCAGTAGAACAACAAACCCTTTCCAGGTCTTCAACTTTCACCTCAAATCCACTAAGTAATGTGATGTCTGCAATGCCCATTCCAGTGAGAGGGCTATTTGGGTTATAACTATGAGAAGAAAAACAAGCAAACAAAAAATAAATCAAATTATTGTGTTTACCTTTTCACCTTTTGCTATTGCAAATTCTGTATTTTAAGAATGAAATTGTTCTGAGAAAACATATTTGACCCCTAGCGGAATATTTAAGTTTTTTTAATTTTACTGTCACAGTTAAATGTCATAATCAAACTAAATTTACTATCATTCAAGACAACCAGAGGAACTACATATGGTGGTTCATATGACAATATTCATGTTTCCAAATGAATATATATATTTTTTATGAAAGCTGTCCAAATAAACTTGGACCATAACTGTTTGGCAAGGGGCCGGAGGTGGCAAACAGCCACAGATAGACATGCTTGTACCTATGAACAATTTAGGGAGGAAGCCAGAAAAAAATAAAATTCTGCCCAGAAAGACGCCAAGCTGGGATTTGAACTTGAGACCTTTGTGTGAATAGTGCTACCAAGTGCATCGCTATGCCAGGCAAAAATTATAACCAAGGTGAAAACAGCTGCTGACGTACAACTGTCTGTCAAGGTTTTTGTGAAATCATCTTTTGGATCAAGAGGCATAGTTAAAGTCCAGATTTGCATCTGATTTTTATGCCTTATACCCTAAGCAAGCTATTTTGTTTGAAACCCTCCAATGGTCTAAAATAATTAGAACAAAAAAATTGGGTCATATTTCTTTCACATTGACAACATCTGTAATTGATTCAAAGGTTTAACTGTTCTTGTGGCCTTCAAAGGTTTAAAAGCCAATTACTTAGAAGTTGAAGCTCTCTTGAATAGCTTTTTCTCTAGTAAATTAGGTCATTATTTGAAAACTGCTTATTGTATTTACTACGGTTATTATTTTCCTGAAATTGCTTCATCTGGAACATTTATGTGTGGCAAGAAAGCAAACACAGAATCCTATAATAGGTCAAATACTTTTCACAGTACAGGATTATCAACTAACCTGACACAGACAGTGTAAGTAACAATGCTGTCTGAATTTACATCATTTTCAAGATCTCTTCTGCTTCGTGTGAGAGCATCAAACCAATCAATTGCTGATCGTGCTTCTCTGATCTGCTTTCCCTCAGTAGCATCATAATCGTCGTAGTAGTCATAATTTTCTAGAATCTTTTCTGCAAATATAGAGATGTTGGTAAGCATAAAGTGTTATTGATGTCTGTTAAAAGTATTGTTAATAGGCTTACCAGTGTATTTTACTTTTCCCTCCACTTTAACACTGATATTAAGTCTGGAACAATCCTGTTCTGGGTCCAAGAGATGGTAAGCCTTTACAGTCTGAAAGAGTAGGAGATTTACTGTAAAGTGTAGGTGTCAGTCATGGAATACAGAAAGAAGAAATGAAAGCAACTCACTTTCAGCTTGATATTTCCTTGTCCCCTCAACTCTATTGTAATATTTTTCCCACTGAGTTTCTAAAAGGAAAGATAAAAAGAACAAAAATTACTTGAGAACGACATGTTCCTTTCACATTAATGTGTGGAGAAATACTCTTCGATACCTGCAGGTCCTTTTCCACTTTTTCGTTTACATTTTTAAGTTGAAGCTCAATAATGTCATTTTTTCCTGGGACTGTGAAATCGGCTGTAACATCTATGATAGAAGCAGTAGTCTTTGATAGTTCATATTCTGACAAGGCCTCCAGCGCCATGATGGTGTCCTGGCCAGAGAGAAAACCTGTTAAGCTATCTTTAACTTGTCCTGCCTTTTCTGATTATTCAATAACATGACAACAAAAATGTCAAAGCTACAGTCTCCAACAAAGGAGGACTGTTACCTGAGTTGACCGGTAGCCCCCCAAATAGTTTTCATGGCGGACTAACCAGCAGGCTGTTAGGTTTGCCCAGTGAGTGTTGTTATTTTTCACTGCTGCTAGAAGAGCGTAAGCTGTTGTCTCAATTGTGATGGCCTTCTGTCTTTCTGGACCGGTGCTATTTGACCACATATAGCAACCATTCTCATCTTTTTAAAGAAAAAAGCAACAAGAAATTGTTACATTTTGAATGCATATCAAAAGTACTCTGAATACCATTTTGCAGTAGCTAAAAATTCACTGGTTGAGGCAGTGGGGGGCACGGCAGCATTATTGTCATACTGTATATATGGCAAAAAGAAAACATTCGGAAATTCTAAGTTACTTTGAGCAAGACTCAGTTTTCTGACTCAGTGTCAGAAAACATTATATGATTTTTATATCTTTTTCAACCTCAGATGTTGTCTATATCTAAAAGAGCACAAGACAATATCAAACAATTAATTTGATATATCCCATGCTCAGTATCAGTTTGATTACACATGCCTGTTTTAACCATTGATTGAAGTTTCTCCCATGCACGAAGTTGATTGTTCTCCTTTGGCTGGTCGACTGCTAGGCAATACGCTGTTATAGCCACTGCATAGGGATGGCTCAGCTCTTCAAGTTGTGACGCAAGATATGTTGTTGCTTTTCTTATGGTTGCTTCCTGTTAAAAAGTAAAAAGTTGTACTGTTTTTAAATAAACAAAAAACAAAACAATATATATACATATATATATACATGACACTGTACTTGTGACAGTGTCATGCCGTATGACATGACATTGTCATAAACGTGACAACGTGACACAACACCTGTCATGAAGCTGAAGGAGTTTTTATGATTGTGTTAGCAAGGGTTAGCAAAAGTGCTACTGACAAGACTGACAAGGATTTGTTAAAATATTGGAGACCATAGACAAAATATGTCTAAAAATTTAAAAATCAACAAAGATACAGTCAAGCAAAATAGACGGACATGTTGTAGGTCATAAGACCAGCTTTATAGTATGTTATATTTTTTATTTGATTCTGAAAGACAAAAAGAAAATCTAACTTTGAAAATCTCACCACTTTATTTCGATCTTCATCTCTATGAAATGGAAGGGACCGGATCAATGCAAGAGTGATGAATGCAGTCATGGCGGCATCTTGGTCTTTCCCTTTCTGTATAGAGAAAACGGATACCTTTCACATGAACTAGTTTTTATCTAATGTCAGTTTTGTCAAATATGTATACACTTCAACGTGCCTTACCAGGACATGTCTGTGTAACACAGGCTCTGGGTCTCTGAATGAGCCATCGCTCTGCTGTACTGACATCAAGTATCTGACAGACTGGCGAATTTCTTCTTCTGGTACAACTTTGAGCACTCGCCCCCGCTCTCCATGACCATCTGTTTGACGCTCTGCCACCAGTGATAGAATTTTTACAACAAGCGCAGTCACCCTTAGGAAAATGAGGCACAGAAATGAATAAGAATTGTTTTTTAAAAGCATATGAGTGGCAAAAACAACAAAGACCAGGTATCATAAAGTTAATGTTAGACTTTAGCAGTGAAGATACAGAAGAGACGTGATTCCTGACAAAGATGAGGTAACTGATTGGAAACAGGGTGCAACTGTGAGGAGAGAACAGGCAGGTAAGCTGAGAAAGAGAGAAAGAGATTACATGAGAGGAGCAGGGAACATGTAAAAAAATCAGGGTTAGAGGCACAACATAAATTTATCATAAAGAACAAACGGAATACCAAAAATGGGGAACAATTACGGATTATATTAGCCAAGGGATATATTAGAATTTGCAGGTATGTTTCTCTTTTGGACAACATAAGAAATGTTCTAGTTCCAAAACTACAACACCTATACTTTTTAAATCTGGAGTAGACTATTCTACATAAATGGCAGAATAAATGAAACCAAGTGTGTGAACACAAGTATCTATAAATGTATTGCAAAAACACCCTGGACTGGACAGGTCACCAGTGCATTGCAGGGCAACACAGAGACAAACAGGACAAACAACCACACACACACTCACAGGAGAATTTAGACAGATCAATTAACGTAACAGTCATGTTTTTAGACCGTGGGAGGAAGTCAGAGCACCCAGAGAGAACCTATGCATGCACTGGGAGAATGAGCAAACTCCATGCAGAAAGACCACAGGCCAGGAATTGAACTCAGGACCTTCTTGGTGCAAGGCAACAGTACAACTGCTGTCCAGCTAATCAAACAATTGTATGCCATTTATTAAATTTAAGAAAAGATCCATAGATATCTGACGTCTTGGTTCTTTTCTTCAGTTGAAACAAAGTTCCAGCATAGTCCAAAATATAAACTGACCAAAAAGGATAAAGAAAAACCTCTTCCAAAATACATCTTATTTGAGTGTGAGAGTATGAAGGATTAATCTTACTAATCTGAAGATCCTTTGCAAAAGCATGTTGGTATTAACAAGTCAAGAAGAATGAGACTGATGGACTGTAGTTAAAGAATGTGCATAAATGGTTTACAAATTTTTGTTTCACTTTTCTGTCACTAATTCATACATTTTCCCCTACAAACTGTTTTTCAGTTATTCACAGGATAAATGTTACACCCAAGGTGAAAAAGGTTTGGAAATTATTTGTCATGAAAATAAGTAACTACCATAATCATAGAAGTGATCTAGAATAATCACTCACCAGTTACTTGAAGGCACAGACCCCCATGCTCCATAGGATCCATCAGATTTCTTGTATGTTAAAATTTTTATATAGCCTGAAAAGGATTTAATCATTTTAGTTCTACATAAGAGAGAAAAGCAATGCCATTGAATCCATCATGCTTATTGGCAACCCTCATAAAGATGGGAAAAAAAAAATCTTAAAATAAACTATGATTCCACTCCATTATTTTCATTTTAATCACAATTTCTTGTATCTTGACCAACCTTTACCCTAGATACATTTATACCGAGGGGATAATAATGCTAAGAAATCATTGCTTTCACCCAAAATGGCAGTCTAACACTTACTATGAATCAAAGGGAAGTAAAGTATTATTACTTCCCTTTGTAGACAACCATAGACAACCACCTAAAAGGTAGATTGTCTATGGTCATTTAATATTAAATCCATGACTTCATGTTTTCTTGAAATAAAAATAATAAAATAACCCCAAGGTATTGCCTTAGCCACTCTTTAAAAATAGAGGGTATACTATTTAAGTGTAACAGCTCTCATTATCCCTATACATTAGGAGGTTGCTACAAGAAAATAACTTCATTTGTACATTGATTTTTGCAGGTTCATCACAAACAGCGACACTACGTAAATAGCTGTGTGGTGTTTTCATACCAAATTCAATATTATCAAAGGCTTCATCTCGGGCGCCAGCCTTTAGGTCAAACCACTGGTCACTCAAGTCAAGGTAGCGGATGGCCAAAGTTGTTGGTGCTAGTCTCACCATTGTCTGTTCAAGGCACCCATTGGGTAGTACAATGAGCCTTGAAACTATTTCTGGAGAAAGAAGATTCTTAACATGTGATTCCCCAAATCCATTCCCTGTTGATGAAAGCGGTGAAAGATTTAGATGCTTATCATTTCTGAGCTGAGTTGTAAGACTGAGCCCAACTGCAACCCACCTTCCATTGAAACAAATATATTGGAGTTGGAGTCGGGGACTGTGTTGTCTGGCAAAGATCCATCAACATATATAGTCCGTGAACTCCGCCCTGTTATGACAAAGATGTGTGCTTAAAAACAAAAACTTTTACAACAACCAATCAAGAAACACTAAGAAATAACCAAAACTCACCATCTAAATAAAGCACTTCTGTTTTTTCCTCTCTCTGCACTAATCCCTCAGTCTTCAACAAAATGAAGCAGAGAAACCGATTACTATGTGATACTGGAAATCATCATTTAGCAGAGCTCTTAACCTCTTACCTTTACGTTTAAGTTTTTCTCCAATGCATCTATTCCGCTCTCCCTCACAATGTCATATAGACGTATTTTAATTGGTATAGCACCAGTTACCATGGGGACAACTGAAAAGGAAACAAACTGAGAAGAGTGGTTCTTTACAGTGATTTCAGTGAAGGAGGTGGTGGTGGCGGAAGCAGGGGAGCAGAGGCCTTCAGTTTGTTCCATATGTACTGCAACCTGTACAAATGCATGTGTAAAAGAAGAGCAATGTCAATTTCCTTCTAAGTATTTTGAGTAAAAGGTTTTCTGAAACAGTTATTCTACATGACTTATTTACCTGTATATCATTTTCACCATAGTTGTATATAACAGGTGAAATGGACAGTTGCTCAAACCTTTTCACTGAGTAGGGCAGCCGCAGAGACACAAATGACTCTTTGAAAGCCCTGAGCTCATGTGGCTTGATAACACACAGGCCTGAAATGAATAAAACAAGGATAGGAGTTTGTTTGGAAAATATTTAAAAGCTATTCTGAAAGAAAGTCTTTTTAAAATCTGCTCTCTCACCTGTTTCTGAAGATAAAGTGACTACCTGAATTTCCCATGTGGTGATAGAGTCAGGGAGCATCAAAGGATGTCTGAAACATTTTCAGCAACATATACTTTAAAACACATTTTTAACAGTAGTTTTTAAAAATGTTTTATAAATGTTTATGAAAGGTAAATAATAGCACTGATGTAAAAATCTACTTAGTTTGTACTGGACAAAGTGAACCTGAACTTACCATTTTGGCATTACTAGATGTAGTAGATTGCGACAGTGAATGTAATAAACTGTTATATATATAATCCAGTATTATGCCATCTTACCTTTTTTTTCCAGTTACCAAAAACTCTCTGAATTCAAAGCTTGGGGGAAAAAAATGTCTAATATACTGATTATCAGTATCCAAAAAAAACTCTTCAATGTCAGCTGTTGTTGCAGCTAGAGGTAAGAAAAAAGTGCAATATTTGTATTAAGCTTCTAAATTATATTTGGGAAATGTCACTTCCTTTAATTCAAAACAGGGTATCATCTTACTCCTTCCAAGTCCAATCTGAAGATCCTCTCGCATCTTTTTCTTCCTCAGTTTCTCAGCTGCAAGGCAGCACTTTAAGAAAGCATCTGCACACGTCTGACTTTTTTTCACTAGAAGGACCCTCCGCGATCTGGTCTCACATGTATTTTCATTCATAGGAATGTGAGAAAATGCATGTGTACAACAGATTTTCAGCTCAGCAGTTTTAAACTCTAATGCTGGGAAAGAAAATAATATAGATTTTGTATTTAGTACTGTTACAACATTTATTGTAATAATATCAAAGCAAAAAGGTTTGGCCTGAAATTTTACCCAATTTCCTTTTTTCTTCATGAAGGTCCACAGCACGCCTTGATCTCACATTTTGTGATCCACACCCAAAAGCTGCACAAAAAATTGTTAAAATATGATCAATATACAAAGTATGAATGAAAAGTTATGGTACATCTTTATTTAGTAAAAATAAATATTAGAATTTCCAAAAACAGAAGCAAATGGGAGGTGCAAGGTTCGAATGTACCAAACCAGATCTCTGCCACCTTAAGTTTGAGCGACTTCACTCTCTGGGTCTGCGGGTTTTCACACCCAAGGTGATAAGTCTATTCAAAATGAACTCTGGTTCATTTCTTGTCTAATGTTGACACAACAATCGCAGTAGAGTGTGGACCAAAATATATGTGCAAACTTTCTTTCATAGGAGCTGTTTTTTACAGTTCTAAGTCAGTCTTTCTCAAACTGTTGTCCCTGAACCACAGGTGGTCTGTGGGCGCCACCTAGTAGTCGGTGAGGTACTGTATGTAAACAACTGTTTACTTGCCTTGACGTCAGTGCCTTGACGTCTACTGTGGAGGACCAAAGCCGACTTAATAAGTAATGAAAGAATAAATATGTAAATAAAAGAATAAATATATATCCGACATAATAAAAAAATAAAAGAAGAAATATATCAATAAAAGAAGAAATATATATTTTTAATAAGAATTAAAAGCATAATTGTATATTTAGTTTTTCCTTATCCTTTCACATTAGTTTCTGTCAAGAAAAATAGATATTTTGCTTTGCCTTGTTTTGCTTCTCCATTTTCTGCTCGCTGTTTTTCCGTTTGCAGTTTTTCTGCTGCATTGCTATGTTAATGAGAAGAGCTCCCTTCTATGTCAACTATTGGCCAATAGAACGTTGGAACCAACACCACTGCATCAGACATTGTCGGGGGTTTTGGTGCCATCTTTGCAGGCCACAGACTAAAACAAACTTTATCCTGGTGGTTTTATTGTGTTACCAACTGCAGTGAAGTGAACCTCCGAACGCTTGAGGAGGGAGCTAGAGAACGGCTGGCCGAAATTAGCGTTCATAAATCTGCTCAACCTTGAGCTATATATATATATCCCCAAGTGAAGTTTTTAAGTGAGATATTATTTATTAAAAAGGAAAATGCTTTTCAAATCAACATGACTCTACATATGAATTCGTAAAACTGCATCTGTTATAGACTGTTATTAACCTAACAGTTTCAGTAACCACACTAGAAACTGATAACTGCCCGACCTGTCAAATCAAGGACTCACTTTCACAGAACCTGCCTATCAACATGAAGTAGCCTAAAAGATAAGTCTGGCTGAATCAAAAAAGGAAGTATTGAGATTTTACAAAAGGTCAGAGTTGCCCCTAAATTAACTACATGTCCTTTCTTTATATATGAGGTTTAAAATCTGCATATTGGATTTGAAACAGCAACAAATGTTTAAATCACTGTTTAACAAACTTTATTATAATATATTCAAACAAAATATATTCAAATAAATATAGACAAGTCTAAATCTCAATTGAGAGTACAAAGAAAACACAATTCTGTTGGACATCACAGTCTTATGGTTTCTAAATCAGCCAGAATTCAATATGCGGGACTTTCGATTTTTCACAGTTCTTTCAAACTTATTTGTGTAACCTACTCAGGCCAGATTCTCTTGACAGAAGTTTAAGACACAATCAGTAAATAGAAATTTAGTTTTTCAAATTGAATTTCTCAAGTCAAATTCCATTAACTATATATAGTAGGGCTGTAGTGATACAATAATCTCACTATACGATACGATACACAATATTCTGCCCATGATACAATATATATCGCGATATTCAGCAATTTTCTGAAAGATTTTAGAGGGACAGAGTGATTTTGGTGACATTTTGAGACTGTTATAAAGTTGGATTGAATTAATTTAACTGAAAACTGATTAAAAGCACCAACTACACAATACCTGGCTCTGGTTGGACACAGACTTAAAGTCAACAGCTGGACACAATTAATCAAAGAAGTGGTGAGAAAACATGTTTCTTTTAATTAAAACAATACCAACTGTAGCTTAGATGCATTAGTAAAGTAAATAAAGTGAACCAAGTTCCTGCTCTGAATAGTTTGATATCTTTTTAACCTTAACATCTGAAGGAATCACTCTAAGCCTGGTGACCTAATGCGAAGCAAGCAATGAGTGAGCAAGGTGACAGTTGGATGTTACGATACTTGCAGATGAATATCGATTTGTTCTCTAGGAAAGAAAATATAGATATATATCGCGATATTGATATTATTATACAGCAATAATATAGCACGGAGGACAAAAAAGCAAGTTTTGAAACTCAATAGAAGGCCTATTCAAAGCCACAAGTAGATTGCAATAAAGAACATATGAGATGTCACTTCAATAGGAATTATCTACTATCTTACCTTGCCTCCATGCTGATTTGGCCTGAGAAGCAAAAGAAAGGCCAGCATCAATGAACACTTCTGCTGGGTCAGAGCCTCCACTATAGGCACAGCCAAGGTCATATGAAGCCATGGTAGAAAACATCTGCAAAAGTTAAAAAAAGTATTTGAATTTCAATTTCTAAGAATTCCAATATTTAAAAAAAAAAATTTCTGTAGTGTGTTTGGCTGCTGACAAGTTTCTGTAAAAAAAAATAAAATAAAATACAAAAACTTGTCTGCAGTGTGTTTACCTGTTTGGCTGTAAATTTATTATCAGCTTTGAGACCATAGATTGCCTTATCAACGGCTAGCAAAGCCACTTTAGCTGTCTGGCCATGTAAATCTATGTCCAGGTTAATGGGTTTCCCTGGTATAGGCTGTCTGTTATGTTGAACCTAAGGGGAAGTAGAGATACTGTTTGTTTTATCATACTATACATACAAACTTATAAATCATATATACTTCACATAAACTCAAGTCTTCAGTTTATGAACTTCCAACAATTACTTGTCAAACATTTCTCACAATTAATGTAAGTCTATTGTATAGAAATCCTCAAATGCCCTGAAATGGCATAAACTGGGTTAATGTTCTGTTTGCTAGCTGTCTCTCTGGATTCTTAACCATTCTGTTTACTCACTGTGACTTTTATCTCGCATTCATCCCTGACATCGACCCACACAGAATCAGCAATGATGTCACCATTGTTGCCGTGATAGTAACCAATCAGACGGAAAGATGGAACCATATCAGCCGTTATCGTCACTCTGCCTGCAGTGCGCGTACCATAGCCATGTGAACCTTTTGTTATTATCATCCCACGGCTCAAAACCTGCAACACATGCAATTAAATGATAAATTATCAAAAATGTCACACTGACAGAAATTGCCATTTTTCTTTTTATACATGCTACATGTCAAAGTCTAATTTTCTCACCATGTAATAAATGTGTCCACCAGGGTTGGTAGCTGATGTGAAAAATGTTAGAGGTAGGACCTCACCCACTTGGTAAACCTTGTTGGTAAATGATATGTAAAGATAACTTTCTGTTGATGATGAAGCCGGTTTAATAATTTTGCTCCTTTCAAGACCATCTGCAGAAACCTGTTAGAGACAGAGGCTTAATGAGCAGCAACATGATGAGAATAAATGGTAGTTCTTGTAACTGAGTTTGTAAATGCTTACATCAACTCTAACTGAAGACGTCGGATTAAAATTAAAGGTAGAATACACTCCCCCGTACTCATTAGTGATGTCTGAAGCCTGATGGTTTTCTATGGAAATAGTTACTGACACACCAACCGCAAGGGTGCCGTCAGGGTGTCGAACAACCGCCTATAAAAGAAAGGTTGTGTAGAATGACCATAAAGAAACAAATGGATAAAAATAGAATAATCATAAAGGGAGTGGCACGTTGTATTGTAATTAAAATGTTAAACTTTTGTCTCTCTCCAACTTACCACCACTTCAACAGGATATCCAGGAATGAAATGCGACCGAGTTCGAGACAGGTCTATGCTGTATTTACGAGGAAAGATGGGTAGGTAAAGTTTTTCCTCTTGTACTTCACCATCTAAATAAATAAATTCACACAGTAACGTCACTTTTTTCTGCACGTATGTACACACTGATATTCAATATATCGACAAGTATCAGAAAAAATACTAAAATCCATAGTTTAATTACAAAATGCAAAGCCTTAATAAAAACAAAATACTCTAATACTGCTACTCTAATAATTGAATCTAACCTAGACTACATTAAAAGCACAACACGTCCTCTGTCACTAACACAATGTTTATCTGTTTGGACATTAAATATATTGTCTTTGTTGAGGATTTGCGAATCATTGTATCCTTATTTTTGTTTTACACGACGTCCCAACTTCATTGGAAAAAGGGATGCAGTCGTTGCTTTTTGTGCTAAAATCTATGAAAACAGCATATAGTGTATATAATTTTAAAAAAGCTTTTTCAGTGTTGAATCTGATATCTACCTTGCACTTATGATTAGATTTAAACGTTGCTATAACCTGATATGTAAAATTGAAATTTGCATTTTTTACTCTACCTTTGTGCTAATATAAGGTTATTTTAAAAGTTACTTTGCTAACATATTTTTTCTTCTATTTCAATGTGATATTTTCTAAGCTATCCTGACACCTTATTTTTATTTCCTATTACTTGTGTTTATTGCACAAATAATATTCATCCAATGCATTTGAGTCACTGGTTGCAGTAATGGATGATAAAGTATCTTTAAAATAACAACCACAATAAATTAGTTAGTGTTAGAGACACAGGGAACAATTCTCCATTTGGTAACTATAATCTCCACTCATTCTTTAGTTACATAACAACAGGATAGACAAGACTTTTGGAACTGAGTGTAAAAGGTGTTGGTCCTTTTACTTTGAATGTTGGTGACAAATACTCCTACGTAAAGCTGAGATCCACTGTTCTGCAAGTCAGAGAGGGTTTGGTTCAGCTGTGTCCAATCAATATCTTTTAGTGGAAGAGTAACTCTTCCTCTTCCATCTGTAACCTGCGCAAACAATTTGTATTGTTATTTCCCCAAATCTCAAATGTGCAAAAGCAGAAACTGTAAATAGAAAGTGTTTTCCTCACCGAACCAGTCTTTTCCAGGCCACTAATGATTTGAGGTGCTTTTTTACCTTTTGTCATGAAACCAAACTGGCAGTGGAAAGCTCCTTTGACTCTTTCACCATATGAATACCTAGAAAACAGAGCACAGAGAGTCTGCATAAATACAAAATGCATCATTAGTGCATTTTGTATTTGTATTAGACATGTTTTAAATTTCTTGGATATGGTTAGGCCAAAACGTTTATTGTCTCCACTAGTCAATTAGATTTGCTGTTGCCTGACATAGATAGCAGACACATCCAATATCAACAGTCAGTCAGTCAGTCCATCTGTGACTCCTCCTGTCGAAGGAGAAGACTGTACAGTTGAAAACATATAAAATGATTCCATTTTAAACTACATTTATTAAAAAAGTAACTCAATGACTGAAAACAGCCTCTTCTAATTCAATGTCTCACAAATACGAAGCGGATTCACATGCATTCAATTAAACAAAATAATCCTTTCTTTTGTAACTTATCTTTTATGATCTACTGATAGCTTATTTCAAGAGTTTCTGACTAGAATAGAATAAAATGCTCCTTAAGTGTGACTGGGATTTGTATTTACATTCATTCTTACAGTTTCTTATCATAACCCTGCAGTCAAGAAAATCATCAGTGGGATAAAAAAAATAATTTGAGGTCAATCAAGTTTGGCTGAAGAACTTTAGAAAATGCTTGGTCCGAAGGATGAAGTGTGGGTGAAAGGTCAGTCCCTGAGTGTGGTGGTCATAATATTATAGACAAAGACCATTTGATTTCAGAAGATAACCTTCTGCAGGAGCATATTTACAATAACTGACACTTACATCGCTGAAATGGTGAAGTTAAACTCTTGATCATTCAACAAAATGTAACGTCGTTCTGTTTCAACGCTCACTTCAAAGCTCGGTAAAACTGTAAAAAGGACCAAACAATTTGACGTTTCAAAAGGTGTTTTATCATTTTATATAGTGTTGTATTTTTTAAATATAACAAAAATATTTTTGTGAATTACTCTGTGATACATTTCGTGATACGATTTGTCTTACCAAATTTTTGAACTTTGAACTCTCGTACAGCAGCCTTTGCTTCATCATCCTCATAATGTGCCGTGATCTTGAACGTGCCCGATCTACAGAAAGAATCTTCTAATTACTTCAGTTGATTCTGTTTCCATGTCAATGCATGTTTCACAGTTTATTGTAAATCTCTTTAAACATACTCAGAGACACTCGGTATTGGGAAATTGCCTTTGAGAATCCCATCTGTTCTCCTCAAGGTCTTCATTATTTTGTTTCCGGCAGCATTCTGTTCCAAGATAAGTGGATACATTTTTAGTATAAAATATTTTTTTGAGTTTGTGTTTTGAGGGTCAAACACATCTACTCACAAACACTGATATGGAGACAGTTCCTTCATATGGTCTAAACATGTGATTAAGAGTGAAAATCCTGTAGTTAACTGAAAATAAAATAGAAAATGTCAAACTTCTTGACTATACTATGTTGTTGATGTTTTTTCAAAGTTTTTTTGTTTTTTTACCTTTCTGTGTTGGGTTGTACATTGGCTGATCAGTTTGTATGAAGATATATCCCCTGTGGTTTGAAACCAGGACCTTTGTTATTTTCCTTGTACGGTCATCGAGGACCTCTGCCACAAGATCAAGGTATGGTCTATCTGAAGATTGTCTCTTGCTTTGTGACCATTTGTCTCCGTCTATCTATAAATATGCAAAGAAAACAAACTTGGTAAACACTAGGGCTGTATGAAAAAAATCGATTCGGCGATATATATCGATATTTTCCGCGCTCGGAAAGTATCGATTTTTCATCCGCGAGTATCGATT
>CAEGAF010028194.1:0-13282 GCA_903067075.1 Micropoecilia bifurca | reverse complement strand
CATATAGATATTAAATACTTAATAAATTTAACCAATATTAAATTTAACAAACTTTGTTCTGCTTTGCTTCCATCTACGATCTGCGGTGGTCTCTTGCCATCCCTAAAACGATAACGCCCTGGGTGTTTACCATGTTGCTCATGTCAGAAACCACCACTGTCTGCACCATTAAACATAGCAATTGAGGCAATGTTCAACTGAACACTGACCAAGGAGCAACAAGCAAGAATGAATCTATGCAGCTGACCATAGACAACAACTTAGCCTTTAAGCTATTTGTTAACAAGTCTTTTAGCTAACTTTACCTGGATCAAACTAAACTACTAAACAGTTTGCTAGTTTGAGGGGAAAACTGAAAAGTTATTTGTGTTTTGCTGGTTTGTTGCCATGATTCTACAACGTTCATCTTTTTTTGTTTTTCTTTTTCATCCACATGGCTTCCTGCGCCCAAACCCTGCAGTGACACAGCGCCTCCTCTAGGGCAGCATGTGGTAATCTGATAGGCTCTCAGTGAAGCTCCAGTCCTGTCTAATAAGTAAAGACCCGTGTAGAAGATTCGTACTGTTCCTGAGTGTCGCATCACTATATTGCAGACTTTAGGACACAGCGTTGTCTCTATGTGCAACAAGTCAGTCAAACCTCCGCACAATAATTCAGCGCAGTGAGTGACAACTTCTTTTCATCATAATGCTTATGCATCTCTATACAACTAGCTTTGCTAACGTCACGTTAACGGAGCTTAACCTTCTTGGAGATACTTTTCTATATGACGAAAAAAGTTAGACGTTGTCCCACCGTGTGTGAAAGCGAAGTGCTGCTGAGTTACTGTGGCCGTCGGATTTCTTATGATTTATGCAGCTTTATTCTATTACTGACTATTAGATCTTGTGCCGCTGAGAGGAAACCACTGTGCACTTCTCAGAGCGCCGCGTGTGAGTGAGGAGGGTGGTGGGGGGGCGGAAAAACATAAACACCTAATTGGCAAGTCACGTTATTGGTTGTGTTTTTATCAGTGCGTTTTGCATCCACTGAAAACAAAGATGTTAACAAATAAACTGGACAGTCTGCTGCATGTTTAGTGATATTTTCACAGTTACGGTCTTGACCGGTCTTGAAATAAAATGCCGAGTCCTCAGCGCCCGAGACCGAGACAAGACCGAGACCAAATGCGGCCGAGTCCGAGACGAGACCGAGACCATCAAGAAATGCTCTCGAGACCGGTCTCGAGACCAAGACCGGATCCGAGAACCACAACACTGGCATCAGGTGAAACTACATTAATTGAACATTAATTCTACCTCATTGATCCTAGCATAAAACTGCTGTCGGAAGCTGGCAGATCTAAACACGTAAACATGGACACTTCTGAGACGTGACAGAACCTGAGTTAATTACAGATTTTTTTGTTGGAAACCCCCCAAAAAGGACAAACATCATTTTTGCTTTAAAATGACATTCGTCAAAGTAGGAGTAAGCTAATCTCAAGATAATCCCCTTTTCACACCAGATCAGTAAATGAATAGTGTTAGCTATGGCTGCAGGCATAGAAACACATACTGTAGTCTAAATTATTCAAAGTTTACATTTAATAAGTCGATGCTGAAGATTTGATTAATTATGCAAACAAATTCAGTTGAAATGAACAAAATTATTTATTTAAAATCTGAGAGAACATGCAGTTTAATAGAATCTGCATTGACTGAAAGCATCCGACCGTGGTGAATAAAACACCTTGACACAAACAAGCGGAGCAAGAAGCTCTCAGTCGACGTCCCAGCTGATTCAGCAGCTGAGGTCTGTCAGAGATGAACACAGATGGTCACGACTCAAGTTCCGTACGTTTGTTTCTGACTGAGTGCGAGATGATTATTCGTGCTTTAATCTCATCGTATTTAGACTTTTCTAATAATCCTTTTACCTATTCAGTAGGAACAAGTTGGCCTGTTTCCAGGCAGAACTCTTTACACCTGCTTTAATCTCTGTACAGTGACTGCTGCTATGTTTTGGCATGAGTTGTAAAATTTCCAGTCCTCCTTTTCAGAAGCAAAGCTGTCCAGCTTCAGTTTTTGAGTCTGAGCAGTGACAGTTTGTCTGGTCAGAGGGTAAATTAGTAGCACAGACTCATGTAGCGCGTCAGCTGACCATATAATGCATCACTTCAGTGTTTGACTGCTGTACATTATGCTGAGATCTAAGCCATTTAGACGTGTTATTGTCATTGCACAAAGACACAACTTGAATTTATCAACGACGCATCACAGAAAAAATAACTGAAAAACTATAAGTAGTATTACTATTTATACATACAGAGACAGATGTATACATATGAATACTGGTACAGGTGACTTAAATTAGGTAAATGTAAACAGAGTTTTGATGGTGAGGTTTTATAATTTCTTGTTTTCATTTTAACTTTAATACTGTTTTTATCTTCTATAGCTTGTTTTAGGTGTATCAGATTTATTTTTCTTTGTTGTGAAGCACTTTGTGATTTATAATTGTGAAATGATTTATATAATAAGATGATATTTACTGCAAAATTGGCAATTTGACATGAACTGTGAAGTTACTGAAATAACCTAAATATCCCTCCGTAAGTCCTGGAATAAATCTGATTACTTTTAGCCGCCAAGACAGGGCAAACAGAATAACCTTTGACTTAAGAATTTTAAGTCAAAGGCAGTACCAAGCAGTACCAGAAATTGGTACTGCTTGGTACCAATTACTGCTGGATACCAAGCAGTAATTGGTATCCAGGATTCCAAAAGTCTAGAAAATCCTGTAGAGTTTAACAGGCCAGGTCAGTTCAGTGTCACATTCACAGAGATGTTTGAATTCAAATAAAAATGATTGATCCCAAAGGAAAATTAAATCTTGTTATAAAATATTGGAAAGGGCCAAGAAGTCATCCCTGAGGTACGCCACCCCTAAGCCAAGCCACTGCAGCTAAGTAACAGCAAGTCTCCTGTTAATTTAAATGGATCACCTCAACAAAAATGCTGTGATTGTAGACAATGAAGAGAGTGCAATGGTTTCCATTCCAATTGAGTGCCATTTTAGACATTTTATATTGTATTTTGTTCTTCAGTTTTTGTCTCTGGTAAGAAAATGTTTGCTCAATTTAAATCAAGAGTTTACCGATGTAAATGGCCAATACCAAGAACGTTTACTTCGGCTTTCTTCGAGCTCGTCCTTGTGGTTACCAGAACCTGATAGCTGGCTAGTTCCGTTTTCTGATTGGTCCCCGTTTGGCCATCAGCGTGTCGAGGAAGAGTCCCTGATAAAGAACAGCAGTGCCTGCAAAGACTACCTGATCGAGGCCATGAAGTACCACCTGTTGCCAGCCGACCAGCGAGCTCTGATGAAGACCGCTCGAACCCGGATGAGAACGCCGGTCTCCTGCCCCAAGGTACAACATAGTCACCACTCAGAGCCTTTTCCTCAGAGGAGCTGAGATGTTCCAAGTGTTGTTCAAACACTCTTTTAATGCAGTGTTGCTTCTCTTGCATTTAGGTGATGGTAGTGGTTGGAGGTCAGGCGCCGAAGGCCATCCGAAGTGTTGAGTGTTTTGACTTTGAGGAGCAACGATGGTACCAAGTGGCTGAACTTCCTACTAGAAGATGCAGAGCAGGTAGGAAAACCTGAACTGCTAAAACTGCCTAGTGATAGTTTTCTCACCCTGTGAACATTTTCCCATGTTTTCCACATTACTGCCACAAACCTGAAAATGTTTAGCTCAGATTTTATTTCGGAGAGCAACTTAAAGTAGTACTTAATTACAGCAAAGTGGAAGAAAAACTATGGAGTGCTTGTGATAGTTTCTCCCTCTAGATCTGTGGACCTTTTTTTGGTGTTTAAACTGGGCCAAATGTGAAATCCCTTCTAGGGGAGTGAATATATTTGCATTGCTCTGAATAAAGTGCTGTGTACTCTGAAGATGGTGGAAAGCTGTGTCACCAGAGTATGTATGGACCAGTAAACAACTACTTGATGTTAAATTCACTGGTGTGTGTTGGGTCTCCAGGTGTGGTGTACATGGGCGGGTCTGTGTATGCCGTTGGTGGTTTCAACGGCTCTTTGCGAGTGCGGACGGTGGACTGCTACGAACCGGTGATGGACCGCTGGACGAGTGTGAGCAGCATGCAGGACCGCAGGTCGACGCTCGGCGCCGCTGTGCTCAACGGACTCCTGTATGCCGTAGGGGGCTTCGACGGTAGCAGAGGTACCGCTTCCTCCTTCTCTGGTTGAAACCTGACGAGACGTGTTTGTGAAACGATGGATGACAGACAGTAGTTCCTCTTACTGGTTCGTTCTCTGTGACTGCAGGTCTTTCCACAGTTGAGGCCTACAACGCCAAGACTGACGAGTGGTTCCACGTGTTGCCCATGAGCACCCGGCGCAGCAGCGTAGGAGTCGGCGTTGTCAATGGTGACTGCAGCTCTGTTTTTAATTTGAAGGTTGACAAATAGGCGGTTAGCCTATTGCGGTCTTAGGAGCCGAGTTCATTGAACCCCGCAAGCTTTTTACCACTGTCCAGTGGAGTTAGCTTTTTGTCCGAGTGTGACACCTGCCACACTCCTCCTTAGCGCTGCGCTGAGACCGCTGTATTTTAGTTTTACAGGTAAACCACTCCTCCTGAACAAATTAGTTGTTCAATTTGAAATGATTTCCGATGCTTCCAGGGATTCTGTATGCTGTGGGAGGTTACGATGGAGCCACCAGGCAGTGCCTGAGTACAGTGGAAGCTTACAATCCTAAAAGCAACGCGTGGAGCTACATAGCAGAGATGGGCACGAGACGCAGTGGAGCAGGTTTGTGTCATCAAATGTGGGAGTTTAGCTATTATTAAAGGGTTAGAGATATGTATTGCAAAATTAACTTTTGTTAGGCTTTACATCATGTTACACTGTTATTTCCTCATCAAAAACATGGAGTGTCACCTTGATACTTTCAGGCATGTTTAAATTGTTTTTTTAACTTGCCATGACAACCACTCAGCTGTCCAAGTGGACCTGACAGAGGTCCACTCTGAGGTCAGAGGTCAAACAAAGGTCAAACAATAAAATAAAAATAAATAAAACTCAGTGAGTCCATGACTCCATGCTGTCTGCAGGGTTTTCTTAGAAATGTAAAGAAACCTTTTCAGCTACTTTGCTTAATTAATTTAGCGCACTGTATTGTTTGATAATTAGGATCAATTGGAATGTATGTGTGATTGAATTGAAATATTTTTTTTAAAGTGCCTTGAGACAATATTTGTTGTGATTTGGTGCAATGCAAATAAAATGTAATATCATTCAGTCTGAATGCGCCACAGGTAAGAGGCTAGTTTGTGCAAGTAGCAATTCTTTGGTGTAGAAGTTCTTACTGTGGGAATAAGACTCGTAGTTTGGTGGTTTGTCTATCTCTGACATGTCTAAAATATAAGAAACTACTAGAAAAACGCTTTAAAAAAAGGAACACTACTAATGTTGACAGCTCTAATCCTGCTTACTGGTAAAATGAGATACTCAACAGTTGTTACTGCAGCACAATAGATCTGATCCTGTACGTTGCTTTTCCCAGGTGTGGGTGTGTTGAAAGGTTTGCTGTACGCTGTGGGGGGTCATGACGGTCCGTTGGTGAGGAAGAGCTGTGAAGTTTACGATCCAGCCACCAACAGCTGGCGGCAGGTAGCCGACATGAACATGTGTCGACGGAACGCAGGTGAGACAGGAGTACTAACAAACCCGGACGCTGGTTTTTCCACTGGTGGATGTTCATCTCTGTGTGTCTGTGCTCTCAGGTGTGTGTGCCGTAAACAACCTGCTGTACGTGGTGGGAGGCGACGACGGCAGCTGCAACTTGGCCTCGGTGGAGTTTTACAACCCAACCACTGACAAGTGGACGCTACTGCCAACCTGCATGAGCACAGGCCGTAGTTATGCAGGTCAGTGAGCACGTCGAGCCCCAGACACAATGTGACTTTTACCAAGATTTTTTTAAACCCCTTTTTTTTTTTACAAATAAAAATAACTACTGGGTTCATACTTCATAATGCAGATACTTTTAGAATATGCCACCTTCCACATGTTTGCTGTGCTTTGGACTGAAACACATTTCCAACAGTTTCCAACCTTCTGAGTCTGCCCCCCTACTTCAGACTAGCCAGTGGCAATTGGCAAACCACTGGTGGAACTGCACATGTGCTGAGCTCATTATAGGAGCTACTTCTCAGTGCAACACTGGTAAAAGCATTGTTAAAGGGTTAATGGAGGAGTGATGTTGTGGTGACTTCCTGAATGTGGAGTTTCAGAAAGAGCAGGAGCTTCTTAAAGATACAGAGAGGCAAGGCATTCAAGTCAAATTTCTTTTCAGTCATATTTGATATGTACAGTGTTTTTAGAACAACTGAAGGTAATATAAGTTCTGATTGTGCTATACAATTGCAGTAGGTGCCTGGAAAACCCCTTAAATGTTGTTGCTTATCTGATTAGCAGTGTTATCTCTTGTTTTGAAATGTTCCCATGTTATGTACAGCCTTCTGAACATCTACAGGTCTTTGTGCATTTCATTTTATATGACGTATGTGTGTGACATGGTAGCTGTAACGCAGCTCTACTTCATCCCTGTTGCAGGTGTGACGGTGATCGACAAGCCCTTATGACTGTTCCTGACTCCTGCCTCTGATTAAAACGCGGAACGCGTTCTGCTGAACACCGATCTTGGATCTGTCTTCGACGCCAATGCGGAGATGGGCAGCATTAGCACAGCCACCGACGAAGATGTTGATGCTGGGAATGATGAAGGTTCTTGCACTTACATTGGGAGGCGCCGCAGCGGAAGAGGGGCGTCGAACCTGCGCTTAATTTGGCTCCCGGCGGGATTACAGCAGCGGAGGGGACAGTCAGGTTGGAAGCACCACCTGGATCACTGCAGTGCCATCGAAACGCTACTGATATGATGCTGCTATGACTGCAAAGTTACTTTAACACTAGTTAATTTTAACACAAACCAGAAGCGGGAGAGAGAGAGAGACCACCTGTCAGATCTGTGGGAGAGCGAAGGAGAGGAGGAGCATTTCCGTTTATATTCCTCCGGGGAGGAAGCTGGTGTGCTTGCGTATTAAGGTGCTCCATTGCTCGCACATGTAAGCATGTTTTTGTTTGCATCAGAGAGTCTGTGTGGTGAGGCCTTTTTTTCGACGCTGCATGAACACACTTTGTCTGACTTCGTAGCTGTCCCGGTGTTGCAGCGAGGCCCCGACGAGTGCCTGAATGTCAGAGTCCTCCGTGTTTGTTTTGTAGCTTCGGTACCGGAACCAGGACAGCCGCTTTTCTGAGATAAACAAATCATGACTTTAGGACGGTGTATTAGCTAGTGTTGAGGCAGAATAACAGAATGTTAAAAAGCACTTGAGAACTTGATTATGTACATTTGTTTTTTGTTGAGATAGGAGACTTTAATTTTGTCAGGAAGAAAGAGAGTGGAGTCTTGTTAACTAGCGGCCATATTTGCCGTGGTTGGAAACACTAATGAAAGCAGCTGCAGCAGCAGCAGACTGAACTCAATGCATGGACTCTGTCTCTAACCTGTTCGCCAGTTTCCTCCTTTCCTTTGGTGTAATGACGTTTATAACTACTGCACACCCTGACGTAATATGAATGTGCCAATTTTAATGTCTCCTCTTTTCTGTCTCTTTTTATGGCTCCGTGTTTCTGATCTCTTCTCTCTTTCTGGAAAGTGACCAAACCTCCTCCTGATTTTCTCTCTCTTCTGTCTATCATCTCCTGCTAATGTCAGAGTTGCTCTGAAAAAGTGAAAGTGGTTATCGCTGTTTCTCGTCAGTGTATTGATGAATGTCACGTAGGCTTATAACTCTGAAATTGTTTTATTACATGTTTTATATTATCATTAATAAATATGCTTCTTGTATTTAAAGCTGTGAAATGCTAATAATCCGTTTTTAAAACTTTGCCAAATCAGTAAAACATTTAAATTACACGTGTGTGATTCTTGTGACTTTGCTTGTTGTGCCTGTGCCATATTTCTCCTGGTAGTCTGGTTTTATTTACATTTCCTGTGCAAAATTTAAAAAAAAATGAAAAACATTATATTGGCATGTAATTTAAGGATAAGTTAGAATTATTCTTATACACATCATCTATTTAACTCAAATTTTAATTGTTGTACAAGTATTTTATTTTCATAACAATGTACAGTTGTAATTAACTTATGGTGGTAAACAATTCTTCCTTATACTTGCATTGTATTTGTCCCACGTTTTATTCAGCTGAGCCTTTAGGTCTGGAGGGGCACGTAGCAATATTGGAAAAACATTATATAAAAAAAGCTAAATGTGACTAAAGTTTTCCGGACAGACAACCTACCACCCCATTTCTACCCTCATCCAGCCTGCTGGACTTATGAAAACAGATCCGGGCTCCTATTGGCTCTCTCTGCAGAGCCCTCTAGTCTCACTATCATCACTCCATTCCGCGAACCAATGATTGAAGTCGCACTGGTCATGACGTCACTCACCTCTCGTGTCGGCCAATGGAATTTTCCAATATTACTGCACTAGACCCGGCAGTCCGCCTCTTCCTCAGGTAGACTGACGCGCTGCGGAAAGGTAAGGCTGTCAAGTTGTTCAGTTCTGTAGGGAAAACAGCTGATTTAAAAGTTATTAAAACACGTTTTATTAAGTTAAAAAGGTTTATTGTCTTGTTTCGATGTTTACGTGGGATTTTAGTTAATATAATGCACATTGAGCTAACGGTGTGGCGTAACTAACTTTATCTAATAAGTGAATATGTTATTGTTGCTTGAGTTTTGATAGTTGGTCTTGATTTAATTAAGGTTTTTGAAGGATTTTAAGCACTAACGAATAATAGTATAAAGTAGGGTGTTTAATGTACGTATTTGCAGATATGTGGTATGAAGTTTCGTAGACGTAGCAAATGAATCTTTTATTTTGTAAAACTCGACACTTTATTTACTTAATTTAAATGGGTAAAAATAAGAAACCAATTCTATTTTGTGTTATGACCAAAATGTGTGTCGCCTTAGTTTTGAACATTTTGCTTCCAAAACGCTGGAATCTTTATAGTGGTCAAAATACATTGTTCTCCTAAAAGCAAAGGGCAGAAGCACAAAGTGACTTTAGAAATAAAGTCTACATAGCGTAGGTCATTAGACGAATAAATAAAAAATGAATAAATGTAAATGATAAATAGTTTTTCATCATAAAATGACATTGTAGCAAAACAGAACAATCCAATTTATGAGGACAAAGACAAAAAAAAGGATTAAAAGAAAGTATTTCATGTGTGTTATTTTCTGTATTTCTCTCTCACTGACTTTCTTGAGGCTTGAAGAGTGAAAACACCTTAAACCAGCAGTTTAATTCAAAGTGTTTTTGTAATTTAATATTTTGTTAGTCAGTGCTTAAAATTTTGAATGGTTCGTCTGTAATTTTGGACATTTCTTCAGAGAAACATAAATACCTTCTTCCTATTTGCATCCTTGACTATCAGTAGCTCACTGACAGTAAACATAGCCAACTGAGTCTCCTACCCTCAGGAATGGCATCTGCAGTGAAGAGTGTTGTTGTTACAGGAGACCTGCTATATGCAGTGTCTGTTGTTTCATTTCCAACCAGCCAATCACCACTCAAAACCCATCAAAGGTCTGATTCCGAGCACAAAATGGCTTCTCTGTCTAAATTGGTAACAGTCTGTGTTATTTTGATAATTATAGTAATTTCTGCTTAATCAACAGAAATAAATATGACCTTTGTGTTTTCTGGGAATAAAATTCTTGGGAGAGTTCCAGCTTCACCAATACAGGCATAGAGCCTGTATCGGTGCCTGCTCAGTTTAGCAGCTGTTTTTTAATGTCTGAGTGATTCATTCAGTTCAACAACTTTAGAAACAAAAGCAGCTCTCAGAAAATGGAATGAGAGAAAATAAGTGAAAAAGTACCCGAAGTCCAAAGAAAAACCATGAAAGTCTAGAAATGAAGGCCCAGTGCTGTACATATAACGACTAGACTTGAAGTAAAGTGACACATACTAATAAATGATATCTCTGAAGCAGTGCAGTTACGCTGATTTCTGCTGCTGACGTATAGCTACAGTGTAATTACTACGTCTAAGCGTGTTGGTGTCTTCCTCCAGACTGCATCCTCACATCATGGCTGCAAACGGGACGTCAGACATCCTGAGCTCTGCCTTCCTGGCAGTGAAGTACGTAGATGCTGTGCTGCCAGAGAACCCCCTGCAGCCCTCCCTGAGGCATGCCTGGGGTTACATGCTGGACAACTACACCAAGTTCCAGATCGCCACCTGGGGGTCGCTCATCGTCCACGAGTTCATCTACTTCCTGTTCTGTCTGCCTGGCTTCCTTTTCCAATTCTTGCCCTTCATGCAGAAATACAAAATCCAGCAGGTTGGTGTTAGTCCTACGCTGCTTGGCGTGGATTTAGGTTTTGATATGTCGTTTTGTGCATTGTGACAGAAGTGTGTGTTCGTTGCAGGACAAGCCGGAGACGTGGGAGAAGCAGTGGACGTGTTTTAAGATGTTGCTGTTCAACCACTTTTTCATCCAGTTTCCTTTAATCTGTGGAACATACTACTTCACAGAGTTCTTCAGCATCCCATACGACTGGGACTCCATGCCTCGCTGGTCAGTGAAAACTACTTTACAACAACCTCCCACATAAACCATTTGATATTAATTTGTTGCTTCATATTTGTTACTTTGTTAAATATTAAAAAGGCAGTATTATGTAAAAAGGTACTTTTTTGAGCTTTACATTGTGCTGTAATATTTATTGTATATATTTCTTCATCAAAAACTCCTGGAGTCTTTTCTTGATTCCTTCATGCATGTTTACGAAATCTGGATATAGGATGAAGCAACGATGTCAGCTTTCTGCCAGCAGTGCTAACAGATCTTAGGCAGGAGTTTGTTCACCCTACCAATTCCTTACATCCTGTGTTGGCGCAGGTTGCCACAATTGACAGTAGCCTCACAGGCACACCCGCTAGAAGGAAACAAACCCACCCCACACAACACTTTAATTCTATTGGCTGTGACTATAGTGCATTTTTGTTCCAGAAGCAAGCAGAAAATGTTTTGTAATTTTGCAGAGGGTCTGAGCAGAGGCTATGTCTGAGTGCGAGGAGATGTTTTGAGTACAAGAATTACAAATTTTGAGAAGAAGTGCATAAAGTCCTGCTTTCAAAATGAAAATGTAGGCAAAAGTATTAAATGTTTTGAGAATAAAAGACATGAAATCCTGCTTCAAGACTGAAATGTGTGTTCTTGGATTATGGCAGAAAAATCCCCCCATACACTATGATTATTTATGGAACAACTGAGTGCAACAAATTAGTTTCACTATACTTTTAAGGTTGAAAGGGATAATTTATTATCAATCTACTATTTTCCCTTCCAATACCGATACAGATTTTGGATGTTTGGTACTGATTTGATACAGAGGAAAAGTGCTGCAATCAATGACTTAAAATGCTTCTTATTTTTTAAAATATGGACATAAATGTGCTGAGTTAAAATCGATTTGATAACTCTGCACCAGAACAGCACATTTAATATGTCACAAGCTTGGTCAAATATGTAAAAACAGTACAGCTTAATTTGTTCAGTCAGTGCAATTAGGAGTAGAACAGCCAATGGAAAATAAATAATAAGGAAATAAAACTGACAAAAACTATAACTTGACCACGTTGGTCAAACATGTAATAATAAACTCCATCAAACCTTCTTTCAAAAGTTTCAGAAAGTGCAATTAGGATTCTAAATATAGTGCAAACATAAATAAAGCATGAATGTGCTCATAGCACAAAGCATAGAATTAGACTGAATAGATCTGCCCTTATGGACCAGGCACATTCTAGGGTAAAAACAGTTTAGGATTTTTCAAAATTTAATCTGAATTGACTGAACTGTGGTAACAAACACATAGTTTGTTACCACTGTGTACCACTTTAGGAGGCGAGACACGACCAATAAAGAAGGCAAGAGACAAAAGAACAAAATGGAGGCAGATGTTATAGGAATCTCTGTTTTAGCCCTTACCAGTGGTAACAAACACATAATTTGTTACCACTGTGCATTTATTGTACGTGCTGTAGTTTTTCACTGGTCTGTCAGGTGAGTCGTTGGGTTTTTGTCTAACCACTCCCCTCGTCCTCTGCTGTTTCTCAGGACGTCTCTTCTGGCTCGGTGCTTCGGCTGCGCTGTCGTCGAGGACACTTGGCACTACTTCCTCCACCGCATACTGCACCACAGGCGCATCTACAAATACATCCACAAAGTCCACCACGAGTTCACGGTGAGCCAAGCGGCGGGGCCGATAAACAAACACGCAGCCTTTACCGAAGAGTTACTTATTAAATGTGACGTGATGCGTCCTCCACCATGTCCCAGGCTCCGTTCGGCATGCAGGCAGAGTACGCCCACCCTCTGGAGACCATCATACTGGGTGCCGGCTTCTTCATCGGCATCATGATCTTCTGTAACCACGTGTTCTTCCTCTGGGCCTGGGTGGCTTTCCGTCTACTGGAGACCATCGATGTTCACAGGTGGGACACGATCAGACCTTTAACATCTGCCTGTGGTTCATGGGATTGACCATTAGAGGGCCACAGAGGACAGTATTAACACATTTCAGGAAACATGAAGCTCGTTTTTTGTTTGAAAGCATCTCACTAATGTTCCTTGTGGATTTTATTTGTTTTTGGCCGGTGCAGAAGAGAAGAAAAGTTTTGTTTGAAGCGGAAATTGAGTTAAAATGGTTATAGTTAAATGAATGAAAAGCAGCTATGTTATAGAAATCTCTGTTTTAGCCCTTACCATTCATGAGACTGTTTTACAAATAAAGTATTTTAGTCAGAGGCTTCTTCAAATTTGCTATAATACAGAGAGCTACAGGAGATCTAACCTGCCAACAGCCATCATCATATAACGAATTTGAATTAATATGAGTTAGAACAACATTTAATTTCTGCCTTGTGATCAAAAAAGTATCTTTGAATTGAATTGAATTTATCTTAGGCTGCACAGTGGCGCAGTTGGTAGAGCTGTTGCCTTGCAACAAGAAGGTTCTGGGTTCGATTCCCAGCCCCGGCCTTTCTGCAAGGAGTTTGCATGTTCTCCCTGTGCATGCGTGGGTTTTCTCCGGGTTCTCCGGTTTCCTCCCATAGTCCAAAAACATGACTGTCAGGTTAATTGGTCTGTCTAAATTGGCCCTAGGTGAGAGTGTGTGTGTGCATGGTTGT
>CAEGAF010028184.1:0-35474 GCA_903067075.1 Micropoecilia bifurca | reverse complement strand
ATGATATTAGTGATTAGGTTATGTATGCAGTAAGTACTTTTACTTTTAATACTTAAGTATTTTTAAAAGCCAGTACTTTTTGACTTTTACTTAATTAAAAAGTTAATGTGGTACTTTGACTTTTACTTAAGTACATTTTTGACTGTGTATTTGTACTTTTACTTAAGTACACTTTTTGAGTACTTTCTCCACCACTGATTGGGACAAACGGCATGAATTAACAGCCAAAGTGCTATTGATGCGTGTTGCCAGAGAGCTGTGAAAAATCACAGCGCACCCCGATTCTCCTCCCTTTTCCAAAAGTAGAACTTCCAGTAACACCGAAACAGTAGTAAAATGAATATGAAAATTCATTTTCAAATCCCAGAAGCTCTGGGTCTTCTGGGATTTGCCTGTGCTAATTTTGGACCTGATATTTTCTCCCATTCTTCTCTGCAAAAACAGCTGAAGCTCTGTCGGATTTGATGAGTGTCATCAGTTTTAAAGTCTTGCAACATCTTCTTGGTTCACTTAATTCAATTTATTTCAGTTTATTTATACGAGACTGATTCACAACATCATCTCAAGGCACTTTACTAAAAAAGTCAGTTCTCAAACAATGCAGTCAAGTTTAGTTTATTACTCCATTTGATAAAAATGTGCTTCGTTGAAGGAAACCCAGAGGACTGACTCATTGATTGTAGCATTCACTACAGTAATCCCCCACACTTAGCATGCATGTGGTGACAGTGGATAGGAAACACTCCCCTTTAACAAGAAGAAACTTTTAGCAGAACCTAAGAGTCTGCCACGAGAAACCAGAGTGTACACACAAAAAGTGAAACAATAGCACTGATCAGATCAGATTTGTAGAGCGCAGATCTCTGCAGCTCCTCCAGAGTTACCACGTCCCTTTTGCACTGTTTCTCTGATACATGCTCTTTTTTTTCCCAGCCTGTCAGTTTAGACAGACAGCCATCATCAATCTCTTTAGAGACTCCTCCACATCTTTATACCTGATCAGTCTACCATGTTCCCTGGTCTCCCATGCTATACCTCTTTATTGTCTCTTAAAGGTCTTGCTAATTGTTGGAAATGTAAAAACAACTACAAAGCTTCCAAGTTGTTGCACCGATCCTTCTCTGGCTTATAATTCATTTGCATTGGACTCACTCAGTGCAGCCCTAGTTATAAAGAGGGTTTTCTGCTATGTTGTCATAATCTTCATTCCTGCCTTGTAGTGTCTCGCGGTACTCCTTCATCCCTTCCACAACCCTTTGCATTGCAGCCATCACATAAAATTATGCCCCGATCACTGCTTCAATTCACTGGCGCACATGCCTTGAGTGTCCACTTTAGTTTCCTCACATTCCTGCCCAAAGTTTACCCAGCAACCTCAAGAGAACAAAAGACACAAATCCATCCCTCAAGCGCTATAAAACTCTGGGGTAAAAGTATCTGCCAAATAAGCCTGAAATAGATCATGTATTGACTGGCATGTGCTAGGAAATTAAACGTTAGGAATTTGTACTTTGTTGTATTCTTGCTGAGGAATAAATGACCCATCTGTCACACTGGCAGATGGGTCTGTGAGAAGGACTCCATTAGCAAGTATTCTGACATAGTTACACAGATTCCTTCACAAATCCAGAGGAACAAGTGCATTGAACCACATGAAAGGAAAGAAATGTCTAAAACTACTTCAGTAAACAGTTAAGAGGAAAAGCTGTGCTCATTTTAAGGAGTTTAAAGTAGATATGATTTCTTGTAGATTTTTCCAGGCCAGTAATTATTACTGCTATTCATTGTAAAGATAAAAATATTGAAGACAAACTAATTACAGTCTTGGAAGCTGTGCAATAAAATTATTAACATTTACCAGAAAGAGAAGGATCTACTGCAGTCGATGGAATGTATTTTTTGCAGAAAAATGAGTGAAAGTAGTGTAAAAGTATGTTTTTTAAGTACGAAATGTGAATACATGAGACATCTGTGAGGTTATTTTTTCGTGGAGTGTGCCCTCTACAGTTTGAGGTCCTTTGTGTGTGTGTGTTTGTGGGTGGGTGGGTGTGCGTTTGTGTGTAGGTGTGTGTGTGTATGTGTGTGTGTGTGTGCAAGTGTGTTTATGTGTGAAGTTACTTCATGTGTCACTGGGAGTCAGAGATGTGGAAAGCAAAGCAAAGTACGCTGAGGATGTTGCAGCGTGACACCCTTCTACGTCTGGACGATGCATTCAGATACGTATAATATTTACCTCTTACAGCACGTTTCTTAAACACACCAAGAAAAACATTTGAGAATAATTTAGTGAGGAAAAAAAGGCTCCAAGAAAAAAGGTAGAATAGGTTTAGTCTCAGACCAACCTCTGAGTTTTATGACTGGAGTTTGAATGAGATAAATTCCGAACTTAGTTTGGCACAGATCCCTAAAAAAATCAGCGGCATCCTAATCCTGTTTCTTAAATTGATAAATAAATGACTGTTGGGAATAATTTATAAACAACAGAATGCTAAACTAACATGAATACCTTGCATGGGACATCTGAGCACCCTGGTTAGGATATAAACCAGGAAATGAAAGGAGTTTAAACCTTTCAGATGGTGAGATGTGTATTATAATATGTAACTCATGCTTTGAAATGTTGGCTATTCTGCACTAAATTGAGACAAATCTCTTGATAAAAACTCCCTGGTCAAACTAGTTATAACACGTTCCATCCTGAAGAATAACTTGTGGTAGTTTTCTTCTTAAATCTTTAAGGTGGGCTAGACAGACCTCTCCTTACATTCCTGGGAGAAACTGCATTCTGTTTCCAGCTAAGGTGGTTTGGTGCCAGGATCTGTTCTGTGTCCCTCTGTTTGTGTAAGTTTGTCAGAGCGTGTGCGGAGGGCCGTGCTCCACCGTCTGCCCACTGCTGATCTGCCCACATCACTCTGATTCAGACCTGTAGTCCAGATCTCGGTTTCTGAATTCATCCATTGTTTCTCTGAATAACCAGAGGGACACAAAGAGGCTGGCTTTAAAACCTGTGTTTAGAAGAGGTATATTCTACACGCTGTCCATAACTGAGACAGAATTAACTCTGTCTGCGTGTCCTCGGTGCCAGGAATTCAACATGACAGATTCACATGTGGCTACAATCTTGATTCCCAGTTAAGATTCCTCAATCCACCGCAAGGACGTTACCTGCCAAGGTCACATAAAAGATGCGTACACCCAATTTTGCTCTTGTTATTATCCATTTAAAATAATGTTCTTTATTTGCCTTTGAATTTTAAAGTTTAGGATTTTGCATGAATTTCTTTCGAAAGTAGCTTTGTTGTTTCTCATAACTACTCAAACACTTTTTCTACGCCATTCGATAGATTTTAGGTTGCAAGTGCCTGATATTAAAAACTGTATAGCTTTAGGTGATGTTGTTAGAAAAATAGTGCCTTTTATTAATAACAAGAATCCAGAATAAAATCCCGTGATCATTAGCCTTGCATTAAAGTTTGATGTAATATATGTTACAAAGCATCTTTGTGTACTTTTAAATCACTGTTTATAATGTTAAATGTTTATAATGTTAATATTTAGTGTGAGTATTGAGTATTTCTCAAAGCTGCACTTTGCTATGTTAAACTAACGTGACACATGTCTAGTTAAGCTAAGCTACGCTAATAATAACATAACTTATTTCTTTCCACGACTCTTCTCTTTTCCTCTTACATGACTGACGCATTGTCTGAATCGTCTCTGTTGACTCTGTGATGGACTGGTTACCTGTTTGGAGTAACCAGTCCACCTTGAGGTTCCTGTAAATAGACACCAACCCTTCTGCCTCACTGAACAGGATTAGGCCGGCAGAGAAAATTAACGAAAGATCGTTATGTTTTTTTTTTTTGCTTTCTTTCACCAGATTGCTTTCTGATACCAAACTCTCGTCTATTCCAGCGAATTCTTTTGCCAGCGTGGTCAACATCTCAGGAATGTAAGTGCTTATTTTTCTTTCTTATATGCACATCTATGCATCTTCATATCTCTTTTTTTACATTAACCTGCTGTTTTTGCAACATCTTTACCTTACGACTTGGGGCTGCCATGTTTTATCCTTTGTCTTTGCACCCAAGTACAGTATCTGCTCTCTTTTCAGTACCATTGCTGAGCCCTAATTAAACCTATAGAAGGATTTCTTCAGTAGGAATGTTGGCCCTTAAACCACAGCAGGCTCGGACATTCACTGGGGAGGAGCTTTGAGTGTGTGTTGGACTCCCAGTAGAGGTGGAGATTTTCTGTTGAAGTAAGACGTGACATTTCAGTGCTCTCGAGTCTTGTTCTTCAGCTGCCTGGTGCATGTCCAAGACCCGCATGAGTGGATATGGACTCGGACGAGAAGTTTTCTGTGAGCTTCAAGTGTCTCTAGCTAAAGTTTCTACTGACTCATGTCATGCAGGACAGTAGAAAAAAAAATTATTAAAAATGCAGCTATTTTTTATGGCGTGATGCTATCTGAAAACCAAAAAGCAACCATAAACTTTAAAGCATTTTACTGGGATCTTACATAATAAATGACAACTGTGAAGTTGAAGAAAGGAAACTTAACAGTGCAGTGTTAGGTAAAATTTATATTTTTTCTGCTTGACATCATGTCATGATGTTATTCCATCATTAAAAACATACCTAGATTGTTGCTTTGATTCTTTCATGCATGTTTGAGAAATCCTTTAATCTCCCATGGCAATCTCCCATGGCAACCATTCAGCTGTGCAAAACTCCTGGGTGGACATAGCCCCGCCTTCAAGATGTAGCTCCTCCTCAGAGCTGCAGTTTCCGAGCTTCCGCTTCCCAGAGCAGCTCTCCTCCATGACTCCCTCACCCAGCTCCTTCAGACTAGCCAGCAGCAATTAGCAAACACCTGGTGGAACTGTGCATTTGTGTTAATATCCCACTATCAACTTGTTGCTTGAATATGGTCTCAAAACAACAATATTCTCATTTATCGCAATAAATACTGGGACAATTTCTTTGTCCATCAAAATGTATTATTGTGACAGGCATAATTACAACACAGAACAGATGCAACCTGGTAACACATGCAGCCCAGGAATCAAAGGTGTAACTTTATATGATCAGCAGACTGTTAGCCATTTACTACAAATCTGACCTTTATGGAAAAGCAGCCAAACGTGACACAAAACTATTAAAAGTCATATTAATGTTTGGCAGAAATCATATTGACAAAGGTTCTCCAGTCAGAATTCAAGACACAAGGATGCATGCAAACAAAAAGCCATTCATTATTTTCTTTATGCTTCCCAATCATACACTACTTTCTGCTGATCTACAACATGAAATCCCAATGCATGTTTTGTAGAAAACAGACTATATTTGCTGGATTCTGTCTTCCAGATACATCTACGTGGATAAGAAGCTGCAGCGGCTGGAGAGGCACTCGTTTTACAACCTGAGGAAAATCACCCACATGTAAGTCGCTAACAGGAAAGGAAAAGCTCTCTTTATTGATCCCCTATTGACTAAACTGATCCATTTGGAGGGGAACAGAATGCTTCATTTCGAAGGCAGCCTGTGGATAATGAGAGTCATTAGCTAAGTTCATTAGCCACAGAAGTTGCTGTGGCTTAACTCCACAAATTTATGGACCCTAAAAAAAATTCATTTTGGGGATTTCTTGATCCAATGAGTTAAACTAAAGTAAGCTATGTTATTCTTGGTTTCACTCCTTAAAGTGCGTTAGGGCGGAGAAGTTAAACAGCAGCTTATATAAGTGAGAGATTTATTGCTGCACATCTGTCTGAATAAAACATTTTCCACTGGAAAACCCATGTGTGCATTCTATGTTATAGGATGAGTTGCTACAAGTTGGAGCACTTTCTAAAACAACTATCTGTGTTAACATATAGGGAGCGCAACTACAGAAATCAAGCTTAAATGACCTAAATCCACATTTGGCCGACGTTCCGTCTTAATTGCCCTCGTCTTTCCTTTAAAGCTGCTGAGTTCCAGAGCTCGGCATCACAGACGGGAGCCATAATCCAAACTGCCAGCTGAGGGCCGTATCTGAGCTAGGAGGGTGTGTGTTTTTGGATCTTCTGGGCCTCTTTGCCACTGATTGGTACAATCTAGCACCATACCTAAGATAATGGGATCTCTCTCAGGTTTCCTTCAGGGTCAGACAAAAATGAAAGCTCCTCTTCCTGCTGGCTGCTCCTGACAGACGGCAGCTGTGCATCAAGGACTGGAGTTGGGGAGGGGAAGTTTGAGGGGTTTTTTTGTGCAGTTGTTTAATTTGAGCCATCCATTTCATGAGTAATGGCAAACCAAGTCCTTTTCATATTCTAGATCTCTGCTTATCATCACAGTTTGCAGGTCTTTGTGTTTTGATCCCTTTGTTGTTGTTTTTTATTTTTATTGTATCTTAAGTTTATTTCTCTGCTCATTATTGTTAGGAAGGTGTTTCCATACAAGCTTATTCAGTTGTGTTTAGCTTCCTAGTTTATTATTGTTCCTTTCTTTTGTTTTGTCGGTCGTTGTTAGTCCAGATCTCTCTGTGTTCACTTCCCTCCCTCAGTTTCCCTGTTTTCTCATTGTCACAACTGGAGTAAATGTCCTCTGATTAGTTCATCTGGTTCCTTTGTCTGTAGCTGTGTTTCCATTGACCATAAAATTCCACAAATTGGTATTATGAAAATAAGTTTGCTTAATGGAAATACTGCAATTTCCAAAAAGACTCACGTTTTTTTGTCAATTTCTGCACAGCCGTTTAAATCAGTGTATTTCACAAAACTGTTTTCGCATCATATAAGTCGTGATCAACAACCAGATGTCACTACTGGCAGAAACGACGAAGAAGACGACGACAGGACGTGGTAGAAGGAAGATGTAGTAGTTGAGGATGGTGCTTTACTTCTTACATCTTCTGAGTTGCCTGGACTTTTACAGGTTTTGAGCACTGGTCAATCCAATTATTGGTGTCAAAAAATTGTCTTTCTATAGTGGCAAAAGAAGAACTGCACACAAGATGGTGGTGAGCCTTGGCCTTGTCAAGTTAAAAGCCACTCTGGAACCTTCAGGATCTGACTTTCTCCTAAATCTGTCCCTGTTTGTGCCCAGTGTGCAGACCTAGTTTTTCCATTTGTTTGACAAAGATTGGTTGGGTAGAAGATTGACACCCTTATTGTAAGTTGCACAGCAATCGCGGAACATGGAATAGAAGCCGAAGTGACTCTGAGGAAGATTATTTCCAGGCTGTGGTTTGTGGCAATTTTGAATATAATCTTGAAAGCCACTGGAAAACTGCAGTCTGAAATGTAGTCTTGACACTTAGTGACATTACACAGAGAAGATTGAAGGGTACATGCTGTTCAGTTTAGGGCAGTGGAGTTCAAGCATGACTTGTATCCATCTGTATTGGGTGTTAATAAAGCCAGAATCGACTCGAGGCATTGATTTATCCCAAGCCTCCACTGGCACCTTCAAACCCAATGCCCCTGCACAGGCTTCTCTCCCTCAGAATGAGAACACCAAAATGCTCAAACTGTTCACAAATGCAGAAAATAAATGTCTGCAATCTACAGCAATCAGTTCATGAAACGATTGGGAGGACTGGCGTCATTCCACGGCTTCAGAAATCTTCCCTGATGTAATGCCTTCTTTGGTAATATTGCATTTTTCTGTGGAGACTTTAAAGCAAAGAGAATTGTTCTTCCATTCAGGCATGTTGACTTCTGTTTTGGGAAAATAAGACAAGAAGGCAACATGCAGAAGAAAAGATTTGATACTTGATCTGAAGCCAGATCGTGTCAAAATATACCAAATCCTTTGTTCATTGACAGCTTCTTGAAGGTTTTGTGGCACTTTTTGCCTTTATTCAAAGTAATCAGACAGGAAATGGGCTGAGAAAAACAGGAAGACATGTAACAAATCTGCTCTGTTGAGGACAAATAGCTTCTGTATATATGGTTCCCACTCGACCGCTATGCCATGTGTTGCTGTAAACTGCTAAAAATATCCATACATATATAATATATCTGAGAAGAGGCCAATGGATACATCCACTGAATAATTGGTAGAACTTAAAGGCTTTTTTTATTTTACTTTTTAGGTTTGTCTTTATTTATTATTCATTGGCAATATGCACATCTTTATGTCTTTGAACCTGCAGTCATTGTTTTAACATTTACTTTCCTCTGCAGCTGGGAATATCCTTCATAGTTTAATAGTGGCAAAAAGATATTTTCTATACTATCAATTGTTAAACAGTCTTAACATATTCATATTTTTGAATTTAATATGATTTTAAGGAGTCAAATTAAGAGCCAGATGAGCCACATGAAATAAATCTGCAGTCCTAAATGCCACATGGCTTCAGACGGTGTTTTGCTCTGGTTTGGGCAACACGGGAAATATGCTAATTAAACACTAATTAGCCTGTTTCCAGTGCGGTTTTTCCTCTTGGATGTCAGCCCCAGCTCTGTTGGATGCCAATTTTTAGGATCTAAAACCAAAAAATTAGACTCAGCCGCCTCTTAATTAGACTTGTAATTAGGTCATTTAATAAAATATATTTGTAGTTACTGAAACCTCTTTTTATTTTTCAGAGAGATTCGTAACACAAAAATGTTGACGTATGTCGATCCAGAAGCCTTTAAGCATCTCCCGAACCTCAAGTACCTGTAAGTATTCTCAGAGGTTACTTCCACACTCTGATGGTACTAAAACTGAAAACATAGTTTAGATATTTTTAAAAAGTGGTGTTCCGTGGAGTTCCTATTAGTATTCAGAGTTGTCTCACCTTGGAGAAATAGAGATACGTTCTGACTGGAAACCGTCATCTCAAAGCATCTCGTTTCTAAAACATCAAATCAGTCCAAACAAACACTGTTTGGTTTTAACGCACTGATTTTTTTATACATCAGTTTTAACGCTTAAGGTTTGCAGTAAAAAAAAATCCAGAATTAAAGAATCTTTTTAAATGAGACACAAAATAAATGATTTCTGGAATGAGCCATAAATAAACAAGAGAGGGGAATCATGGAATATTTATCTATGATGATACTAATCTCAAAACTCTGAGATGATTTTCAGATGGACCTCCATCTTAAATGAAGCAAAAATATATATATTTGAATGTGTTTCCTAATGGTTGTCAGTTGTACTACATTTTGAAAGTATAATTCAGCACAAAAAAATTATGAAAAGATGTGTTTAAATCTCTATTTTTGAACTTTTTATTATGAACTTTGTTTCTCACTCTTTTGTAATTCAGGGGGATTTTGAATACTGGCCTGACTTTCTTCCCTGCTTTAAGCAACATCCACTCAAACGACATGAACTTCATACTGTAAGTTTTGTTTTACAGTCAATAACAGCTAACTATGTACCGCTAGTTCTAGAAAGTCCAGATGTTAAGCAGAAGGATTCATACACACCATGTTTGCACAGTGACAGGCAAAAAGGTTTTTACCGTCAGTTTCTGCTTTGCATCAAAATAAAAGCATCAAGTCTTTGTAAATGTTTCTGCTTATTTTTACAGTATAGTTATTTCAGAGTTCTGAGGAAACACTTTGTACGTTGTAAGACTTTAACCAGTAAATTAAAGGCTTGTAAACCTAAACTATATGTTTTATTATGACCCCAAAGTTTCTGGAACATGTCAGTGTACAACGCTTTTGATCCTCTGTCGTGAATCACAATAGGTATCACAATTTGATAGATGGCTTGGCCACAGAGTGACAATGCGACTTTGGGACTTAGCTGAAATATTACCTAAGGTTTTCCTTGACAATTCTTCTACCATCCCCAGTATTGGTCGGCTGAGTCTGGAGTTGCGTCTCCATTTGCATCTGTATCCTGGAATGTTGCCTCCAATCACATTAACCTCGAGCCTTTTGATAAATAAATTGCAATTCCTCCTCCATTGTCCGAATCCAATTCCCAGATGTAACTCTTCCTCTTATTTGTTGCATATTTCATTTCCTCTCTGTTCTTTTCATCTTGTTTGCAGGGAAATTGTTAATCATCCTTCCATTACCGAGATCCCGGCCAACTCATTCCAGGGCATCACGAGCGAGTTTCTGACAGTGTGAGACATTTGCACGCCACGCCAGCAACTATATGTTCAAACATGTACATTAGGAAAAAAATATGCAGAACCACTCACACCCCAAAACAAAATTAATATGTAGATAAATAAATATGTAAATGTTTAAGGAACCTGTGACAGACTGGCGACCTGTCCAGGATGACCCCCGCCTCTCGCCCGGAACGTTAGCTGGAGAGGCACCAGCACCTCCCAACCCCACTGAGGGACAACGGTGTAAAGAAAATGAATAGATGGATGTTTAAGGAACATTATCTCTCAATCCAGCCAAATCCTTAAAACAGGCCCTTCAAGAAACACTCAGCTTGACCTCACTTTAAAAACACATTCTCACATGAACGCCGACAACAAAAACAAGTACACAGACGTTCGCTCATGTTCACGTGTGTGAAGTGTAGAAAAGTGTGGGAAGTGAGCTAAATGTTTGGTGTAAAAACCACGAAATTACACAGACGGTTTTACTCCAAAGTGAGAAATAAGTCGATTCCTCTGAGCTTGGCTGGCAGAGGGAGAGTATTTACATCAAGAACATTTATTATGCCACTTTCAATGGGATTTTTTTAATACGGAGCTTCTTTTTATCCAGAATGCTGTATGGAAATGGCTTCAGAGAGATACGACATCACGCCTTTAACGGGACAAAGCTGGATCAAGTGTGAGTATTTACATCATTTGTCTAACAGGATAACGTTTTTATTTTACTTTATTTTACTTCTTGTATTCATTTATATTGAATCAGTTTCAGGGACTTTGTTTTTATTCAGCTTCTTATAAACGGTTATACTCCAATGTCTGTTTGGTTAATTCAAGCCTTATTTACAAGTGGACAAAGGTTTAGGTCTGATGTTGCAGTTGTGTATCTGTAGCTAGATCTGAAAACTGCTATTAGCAGATTCTCTTCATCCAGTCTGATTGAGCTTTAGTTATATGTAAATAAAAAAACTGGAAACAAATTATGTCACCTATCATGTAAACTGGTAGACCTGAACAGTGGAGCCTCAACTATTCACGGTTTTGTTTTTGAAGATTCACCTATTTGCTCATTTTTCTGTGGAACGTAACACCAAATAATTCACAAAAAATCCAGCGAATTTGATTGCGAATGTCTTTTCGTAGAAATTATGTACAAGCTTTTAAATGAAATGCAGCTTGGAAAGCTTTAATACCAGGGCGCAGACATGCACTGCTACTCAACACGTTATTGGTTGCTGTTTGCAAAGTGCTGTACCTTTAAGAGCAAAACTAACAAAGACCATGGATGTTAGCTTCTATGGTGATGCTAAAACAGGCTAGTATTTTGTGTATTAATGCATATTAAGGTATATTTAATGTTTGAACTATTAAAATAGGCAGTTATTTGAGTTTAACTGTACCTTTAAACAATTGCCACTGTAATTGAATTCAAAGGTGCTTCTTCAAAGTTTTGCCCTTTCTTTGCTTCTCTTTCACATAAAATCCCAGTAAAATGCATTATGTAACTTTGTTAATGTAGCGTTACAAAATGGGAGAATGTTGAAGCAGTGCGGATACGTTTCCACGGCGTCTAGATGAAAACAGTTTGGGCTTTGTTTGGAATGTGCAGGTTCTAACTTCATTGACAGGTTATATCTGCTTAAAAAATCTGAAGAGTAATGGAGACGATTGTTGTTACAGCGTTGATTTAGCATGAGACCATTGAAGCTGTTTGATGTTTTAAGGCTAATGAGAAGCTAAGCTAACTCATGGTTGGCTTCATTTGTTTTCCTCCTCTCTTATGAATAAGCATCAGCGTGATGTCAGTCTATTTCATCTTCAAATTCTTCTTGGAACCTGACACAATCCTCCGCTCTGAGCTCATTATTCAAACCACCCACATTTTGCGGAGCTGCCCAGAAAACGTAAAAAAAAAAAAGATTTTAGTGAGAATCTAAGTGCCCATTAGATAACTTTTATACATTTCATGCGCATCAGCGCACAAACCGATGTGCATTTACATCTAATGTGACAAAAACTGAAGTAATTTAATTTTTACATCTGTTTGAGGGTTCAAATCAAGGGTTCAACACACCTTAACTAAAAAACAGCATAGTCATATTTCAGGGAATTTCACTTAAGTTTGTTATTTTTGAATCAAAAGGTTTGCGTGAATGCTGCACATTTTCACACCAACTTGTGCATAAAGCACTGCGCTGCAACGTTCTTTGTGCGTATCCTAACGTCTATACACAAAGTCCCTGGTGTGACTCTGATGATGTTTCCATCAAATTTTTTCATGTGCATTTTGATGTATCACATTCAAAAAGATTGATGGAAACATCAAAATTCAAAATGATGTCCTCAATTTTCTAAAACAGTTTTTACACTCACTTGAGGTGATTTTCAGGGGAAGGACTCTCAATTTTTCTGAGACCTCGATGTCTCTCTGCATAGCCTGGTTGATTCACTACAAGCCAGTAGTTGGAAGTAGTTTTTTGCAACATTTTAAACATTTTCTTAAAATTTGCTTGACGAATTGGATTGAAATGTAGCTTTCCTGGTAAAATGCATATCTGATTTGGTTCTACTTTGACTATAATGCCAATCCTGATTTTTTTTTGTGTTGTTTTTACAGCCATTTACAACAAGCTAAATATGCTGGGAATGTTCAGTGTCTCAGCAAATGTGTGTAAGAGATTAAGAGGTTTAAATCCTGGGCTAATCAAAGTGTGATTGGGAGAGATTAGGAGATTTCTCCCATCACAGAGAATAACACTTCAAGAATAAATCTGAAGGAATTTCCTGGTGTAAAGGCCAGAGGCAGATGCCAGACATGGTTTCCCGTCATCGTCATGCTCCTGGTGTGGTTTCAACAGTCCCAACCGCGTGGACAAAATATTATTTCGGGAAGCATTACAACATGTGTTGAATTCATAAATACTACCTTGGAGTCTTGCATCAACTTTTATCAAAAGGAGAAGGCCATCAAGAATGAGAAAATATGATTTTGTGTAGATAATTCAGGATTTGAGCTAATAAATTGTCAGACCTTTTGAAAGGCAAAGAGTAGAAAAGAACTATCCAGAATATTAAACGCTGCTAGAATCAAAATCTTGAACTCCAGTACAACACATAGTACATAAACGCAGTAGTTCAGTTAAACATCACTACTCTGAATCTACATCATACACGGATTCCAACTTTTTGATTTGGGGTTTTAGTTCAATTAGGGACCTTCCATCTTGTCCAGAATTGCATTAAATATCATTTTGCTTGGATTAAGCCACTCCTGACATCTGGGATGTGTGTTTCCTTACCCAGAATTTTACTATGAAAGCAAAGGGATCAAAGCCGGTTCTCTTTGAGCCGTCTCATATATACTTCAAAATGCCCGTGTCCAGCTCTTGATTAGAAAGGAGGAATTTTTGTGTGGAGGAAGTAAAAAAACCCCAAGAGTGGCTAACGGGAAGAACGGTGAAAGAGATCTCCTCTAACAAAGTGAGATTCGTTCTTATGTTTTGAAAATCAGTAATGTGAGAAACTAGGCCTCCTATTTTTGCTTTTTTTTTGGGGTCACGCTTAAATGTTTCAGATCATCAAACAAATTCTATAATCAGACAAAATTGATTAGAATAAATACAACCATTTGTTTCAAATAATGATCTCATAGTGATTGAAAGGAAATCAATAAGTCTGAGTGTGAAAATGTAGCTAGCAATCCCTTGTTAAATCATGAATTGACACTAATTAACGGCATATTTTGGTTTGATTTCACCAGACAACACACAAATCTGAAGAAACAAGGAATCACATGGTGTGCATTCACACCAGCCCAGATCAGTTCGCTTTGCTCAAACTTTAGTTCATTTGTCTAAAAAATCCAATTCGATTGGGGGAACTGTGGACACGTAATCACACTCTAATTCGCCTAAAAACCAAGGTTTCGGTTAGGCTGAAGTGAACTCTGGCACAGTTTGAATGCATATCTGCATGCCAAGCGGACCGGAGATCGCTCCAAAAGCAGTAAGTAAAGCACACCGCTAAGCATCGAGATACGACAAAAACAAACACAAGAGTGTAGCTAGTGAGAGAAATGGCTCAAGGTCTTTTGCAAAAAACAAAAAAGAAATACTACAACTGCTAAAATTGGATGCAACTCCATCTTTGTTTACATTTTGTGAAGAAGGAAGTTGTGCTCAGTGTCTTCGTCTGAGGTTTTCATGTTGTTTCCTTCAGTGGTTCTTGGTGCAGCGCCACCACAGGTGAGAAGGCGAACAGCTTCTTCAATTAGTTTGGATCGTTTGATGTGGAGCAGTGTGAAATTGAACCACGCCAGCTGAAAATGTAACAAGAATGTAACAAGAGTAACAAGAGTTGCAATTTTGGTCCCCAATTGATCCGAGTCTATCAGACTATCAGGTGTAGCAACATTCTAGTCTGCCAACTCTCAGTAGGCTAAAAAAATACTAAATAAAAGAATAGAACACATCCTGCAACTAGTTTTGAAAATTGATGGAACACTGACTTCACAGGAAATCCTGAAGGGAAAATGCCAATGCTGAGGTAGAATAACTTTTTAAAAAAAAGATGATTTAATGATATACACACTTTATGGTACAATCAGGGGTTATGTATATGTTCCTATAGCAACATACTTTGCATCTACTCAGGTTATCTTTGTCTGATATTAAAATGTGAAGATCAGAAACATTTAAGTGTGACTAAAAAAAGCAAAAATAATGTAAGACACTGATAAGGAAGCAGAAACACACTCCTTTTTCTCCCCCCTCATCCACTTTTCACCCTCTGGTCCAGTGACCTGCATGTTTTGGATATGAGGTATTAGGGATATTAAATTAAGACTATTTCCTCATTTTATAACCCCAACACTGCCCTTATGTCTTTGTAAGAGTCCAATTAAACACTGGTCTGCAACTAGTGAGTCTTACCACACGAGTGTTTGTGTTGGGAGTTCGATTTCCTCCGTGAGGAGAACCGATCCCAGCACAGCTTGACCAAGATAAACACACCCCTCCGCTGGTCTATTATTCTAATTAGATTTAAGGGATTTGGGGAGACGTGTCTGAAGGTGCTCCACGTTTAAGGAGAACACCTTCATATCTCATCGTTTCCAATTAGAATCAACAGCATGCGGTAAGTCAGTGAGACCTTCATCTGTCATGTTTCGCCCGTCAAATGAGAGGAAAATAAACAGGAATGTGGAGTGATGAGGCTTGAGAAAATAGTATGGCACGCAGGACAGAAAGGTACAGAATGTCTCCTCCTCCTGTGAACTTCTGTGCTCTCTTTTGTCCAGCGACCTACACAGAAACGTGTTTTTGACCAGGATGGACAGCCGGACTTTTGCAGGAACCATCAGCGGCCCGACACTTCTGTAAGTAACCAGCCAGATTCAGAAAGTCAACTATTTGTATTAAGCTTATCGCAATAAACTATTTATCTCTTAATCGTGTGATGAATTAAAATGAGCTCAATAATTTCCATTGAGATGATTCATATTTTATGAAGGGCAGTTTTGCTTACAGAAACAAGTACAAATAAGTATGGTATTTACTAAATGTACAGCATGTGTATTTCTGCATAGAAAACAGAAGTAGACATTTTACAAAAATATGTGCACAAACAGTAGGAAAGCTATTTGGAATAATAAAACGGCAAATAACAGCAGAGTCATAAAGGCTTGTTGGGTTTTGTTGGGAGAGGTAATGTTTATAAAGTAAAACACCTTTGAGGAAGGATCTGGGGTAAGGCTCTTATGTGCACCTCGGATGCAGCAAACTGTAGTTTTTTTCCTTTGACCTGATTTATAAGTTAAATAGGAAGATCTTTGTGTGACAAAAATCCTTACATTTTGTGCCAGGTTTTGAAGAAAACTCATTGATGTTGATCTGCAATGAGATGTTGAAGAAAACATCTAATTGCTTTTTGCTTTGCTTTGTTTATGCAACATTTGGTTTGGTTTTGTTTTATTCGTACGTGTTTTTAGAAATAAAAAATTCCCATATTTTTTTTACTCTCAAATGTGTCAAATGAATAAAACGCTAACTAATACCCCCGGTCTGGTAATTATTCACACTGTGTCAAGTTCCTGTGAAAATTCAACAAAGTCATCCTTCGTACTAATCAGGCTAGACGAGCGATGCCTGCAGGATGGGATGAAGTAAAAGATCTTTCCCCCACAGCTGCGATGGTGTGACTGGGAAATCTGACACGCATTGTGTGCAAACACGATGAAGAAAGTTCAGCCGGATGTTGCTGTTATTTTCTGCTCTCCTTTCTTACTGAAACAACCTCGACGACACAACCATTTAGTCTTAGCCGCATCTTATCCGGTAGGGTAAACAGATTTGCACGCAGGTCATTTACCTCTGTTCCACGGAGGAACATGTCCTGAGTGAGGTCACCTTCATGAGGTCATGAGTTAAACATCTGGAAATGACAAAATCAGACCTACACTAGAATCTCCGCTGCCTCACACAATGAGCCCCGTGGGAGGAAAGGAGAGCAGAGGATGGAGAAGTGTGTGGAAATGGGACAGCAAAAAAAAAATAGGACAGATTCTTCAAAAATATGTAGAGCTGTTTCTTTATTTTATCAAATTAATTAAGTTGAGTTAAGATGTGTTAAGGAAACTAAAAAAAATAATACAACAGAGAGCTTGGAGTCTTGGAGGATGTCGTTGCAGTTGCCAATCCCCTGCATGTCTCCGTCCTCAGAGAGGTTAGCCTGACTTTGGCATGGTGGCTTAATAAAAACCAAATGTAATTCCTGAAAGATGAAGAACTGAGGAGTTAATTTGAGGAAACAGATGGAGACTATTGTTTGGGCTGTCACTGAGCCCTCTGGACTCACCATGACCAACCCTTCCTCATCACCCTGCATGGTGATGGGTCTAGGCCTCCACTGTCATGACTAGGGGAGTTTTCACACCTGATTGTCCGGTAGACTTGGCTCGATTGGGGACCAAAATTACATTTTTAGCTGGTACAGTTTGTTCTGTCACTTACCTGTTTCAAACGATCCAAACTCTACGAAGAACCCAGGGGGAACTCTAAAAGTTCCCCCTGTCGCCACAGTCGACAGGGGGAACTTTTTTTAGCAACTTTTGTGTTAGTTTGTGTGCTTCTAAACAGCTTCTTATGATACTTTTTATCTTTTTTGACAGATTGGACAATCTTTGCTCTATCCAACATAAAACTGAGTTGTTCCTGAGGCTAATTTTCACTAAAAGGTACAAACTTTAATACGTAAATAATACGCAAATAGATAAATTACACCTTTAAATTAATCTATGTTGCTATAATACCTTGTAAAAAATTAGCTTCACCATAAAATCTTAACAATGTGCAGTAAACAAAAAGTAGAAATGCGCAGTGGTGCGTGAACAAAGATATGGATCATAATGGACTATTCTGAACCAACTTGCCAGACTTTTATTGTGTAGTTTTTTTCCCCTAAATGTCTTGAATGAGTTCCCTATTGAGCTTCTTGATACTGTTAAGAACCATTGATAACAGGATTCCTGCATGCTGTTTTTTTTTGCACCGTCGTGCAAAAGAAACTGTAAACAATCAGTTGCTTTTGACGTAAGAAAACCACCATTGATTGGTTACCTCGAGTCGTGTCGCGACCCGAGTCGGCCGTATGAAATTGAACACAGCGCTATGTGCTGTTTTAATTTGTCAGTTGCGCAACACATCTCATCTTCTACCTCAAACCACTACTGGTTCTCTGGGCATCTTGTGTAGTTATTTTCAGGTGTTGTGATCCTTCTGTTGCTTTCAGAGACGTCTCCCAGACAAGAATCACATCACTGCCCTCCACAGGCATGGGCTCCCTGCGGAAGCTGAAGGCGCGTGACACCTGGTCCCTCAAGAAGCTGCCGCCCATCAAGGCCTTCAAGCACCTCACCACGGCTGATCTCACCTACCCGAGCCACTGCTGCGGCTTCAAAAACCTCAAAAAGAAACGAGGGTGAAGTTTTTTCTTTTTTCCTATAAAATCAGCTCTGTTAACGGAGGCTGAAACGTAAGGGAAGTGAGGGTTTCAGAAGTGTGTGCATGTAGCGTAGGGTTGGATAATCTCCCACAGCGAGTGGGAGGCTGCCGCACTTGTGAAGTGTGGATCTTGGCAGGGATTGAATCAACTCTCTGATGCCTTTACCTATAGCTCCTCACAGCGCTCCCATAATTAGTGTCACTCTCTGGTGTTATTGAAGGAAAAAAACGGTTGAGTCACATAATGATTCCAAAAACAGAAGTCTTCCTCCGTCTTCATCTGTATATGTAAACGATTTAATAGTCCACTTACCGCCCGGCAGGGCAAACGACTAGCAGCATAAAAAACATATCCACTGAGCTCAACAGAGAGTAGCACAAAACCGGGAACTAGAAGGGAAATACAAGCATCTGAAAAGTGTGGCATGCCTTTTTATTAAGGCCCCTGTACTTGGATTCCCAATAAAACATTCAGTGCAACTTAGACATTTGTAATTTAACTTCAGAATAAATCCAGATTTGCCTTCCTACACAATTTCGTTCAATTCTCATCTTTCTTCATTGCACTGTCTGGGATTTCTCCCATTGAGCTCAATTTCTCTAGTTGAATTTCAGCTAGGCCAATCAGGGAAGAGAAAGACGAGTTGGGAATGATGATGTCAGTTTTCTATATCATTTCAGAACTGTAGTCTATCTGTAGTTATATCAGTCAACGCTGTTAAGTCCATGTTGATTACACTTCCAAATGTTTAACAATTAAAGTTGGAACAAGAGGAATGTTGAAGATATTATTGCTGGAATGTTGATCGGTTCAGCACTACTCTCTTCACAGTGGCAGACGGTTGTTTACAGTGCATGTCATTTCTGGTAAGCTTCATAACCTCTGTAGCATTACATACACCACAGCTAAACATTAGTGATTGGGTACATTAAGATGCAGTTGTTTAAAACTTCAATAGAGTCCACACTTCCAAGCAATCTTTTCTCAATGAGGGTTCAGATGAAGCAAAGCATAGAACAAAAGGCTATCAATGAAAAAGGGATATAAGAAATTTGTTTTACAGTTTGCCACAGGCCATGTGGAGGACACAGCAAATGTGAAGGGGGTCCAATCAAATGAGAGCAAATTTGAACTTTTTGGGCCTTTGGCTTAACACCAACACTCCACACTACCTTGGACTCCATGAGGAAACATGGTGGTGGCAACATCATGCTGTGTTGAGGGGAAAATTGGAGTTACAATCGAATGGTTTTAATCACCTCCTATTCATGGGTACATTCGCTTTACTTGTGTGGGTGTATCACAAAACCCGTTGATGCAGTTTATGGCTTTAAGTGTGTGGTTGAAACACAAGAAAATGTGGAAACATTTAAGATTGCTGGGTTATAATTTTAACATTATTTACTGAGCCCAGTCTTATTGAATTCTCTGTTTGTGTTTCCCAGCTTTTTGGAATACATCATCTGTAACCTAACCGCTTTCTATGACCACTACCACAAGCGCTCCGTGGGACCCCTAGACACACCAACTCTTCAAGGAGATGGAGTCGTGGAAACGCTTCCGGAGCATGAGCAGAGAAACGAAGGTCGCAAAGAGCCACAGCAGGACCAGAGTAGAGGAGATTTCCACGGCAACCTTTACTACCACCCCTACTTTGGAGGCCAGCCAGACGAGGAAGTGGGCTTCGGAGAGACCCTCAAGAACCCCCAGGAGGACAACAGCCAAGACTTTGACAGCCGTTATGATTATGTGGTGTGTGAGGAGGGAGGGGAAGTGGAGTGTGCACCAGTGCCCGACGAGTTCAACCCCTGTGAGGACATTATGGGCTTTGGCTTTCTTCGGGTGTCCGTGTGGTTTGTGAGCTTGCTGGCTGTTCTGGGGAATGTGGTGGTGCTCCTGGTGCTGCTCACCAGCCACTACAAGCTCTCGGTCTCTCGCTTCCTCATGTGCCACCTGGCCTTCGCCGATCTTTGCATGGGGATTTACCTGCTGCTCATCGCCTCCGTGGACCTCCACACCCGTTCTGAGTATTTCAACCACGCCATCGACTGGCAGACAGGCCCCGGTTGCGGACTTGCCGGGTTCTTCACAGTCTTCGCCAGCGAACTGTCCGTTTATACGCTGACAGTGATCACTCTAGAGAGGTGGTACGCCATCACCTTCGCCATGCGGCTGGACCGCAAACTCCGTCTACACCACGCAGCGGCAGTAATGATGGCTGGCTGGGTCCTCTGCCTCCTCCTCGCTCTGCTGCCACTGGTTGGAGTGAGCAGCTACCAGAAGGTCAGCATCTGCCTCCCAATGGACACTCAGTCCACTGCAGCTCAGGTCTACGTCTTGCTGGTGTTGGTCCTAAACATTCTGGCTTTCTTCGTCATCTGTGCCTGCTACTTTAAGATCTACTGCACAGTCCACAACCCCCAGTACCACCCTGGATCCAAGGACACCAACATTGCCAAGCGCATGGCTATCCTCATCTTCACTGACTTCTTATGCATGGCTCCCATTTCCTTCTACGCCATGTCGGCTGCTCTGAACCGACCTCTTATCACCGTTTCCAACTCCAAGATCTTATTGGTGCTTTTTTACCCGCTCAACTCCTGTGCCAATCCATTCTTGTATGCCATATTCACAAAGGCCTTCAGAGGGGACATATTCATTCTCCTCAGCAAGGTAGGACTGTGTCAGCAGCAGGCACAGCTGTTTAGAGGCCAGACCGTCTCATCCAAGGGCAGCAGTGGGATTTCTCAGGTGCGGAGGGAAAAGGTTAGGAAAGGTGGAAGCCTTGGACAAGAAGACGCACCCATCAACCTGAAGAGCCTCTCCAGGCAAACCTATCACCCAGGAATCAAACCTGACGATAACCAAGACCTGGATACGTGAGTTGACCATCAGCTTGAGGAAGAAAAGCCAAGAAAGGTTGAATTTGATGAAGCCTTGAAATAGTTCTGGACAGATCTGTTAAAGTATTAAACAGAAAGCTCCGTAATCTGCGTCAACTTTATTTTTCAGATCGTGTTTATGGAATTTCAATTACTATGAATTTAATTCAGTGCTATCCAAGTTGTAGACCCACATATTTCAATAGTATTTGTAAAACAGCTCTGAAAGTATTTACTAATTAAAATATAAAAGCATAGACAAAAGTTTCTGTCTTCTACATTTAGCATTGGATAAATATTACAAATATATCACATTAATTTGAGCTATTTGAAGTCTATTATTTAAACGTATATCGTCTTCAACCGCCTGCTGGCTCAGTGCTCATCAACTGTGGAAACATCATACAAACACCTTTTATTTAAAGTATGGAAAATAGTTTCATGTACCATTATTCACGACTCTGTAGATTATGAAAAATATTACAACAGCGACAGAAAAATATATGGATTTTGTCCATATTTTATTGTATGCTTCTTCTGGGAAATTGAGTCTCTTCTTTAATATTTTAAAGTAGATACAAGTAGTATGCATAAGTCTCTGGAAATTTGTTTTAGTGGCATGTGTGGATAATAATAAAGTACTTATTCACTTCTGTTGTTTATAGTATTGAATTTTGTGGAATGTGATTCCGTATGGTAGCTTTTTGTTTGCTGATTCAGCTTAAGACAGTGCAACAATAGAATTGAGTAAAAAAATCATTCACACCCCTGGCAGAGTTAGGCTTAAAGTAAATGTTTAAATTTAACAGCATGTTTCTATGGGCTGGAAGTAACACAGATGCCTCGGTTTGGCCCAAACAGAGTCCTGACTTGAATCTGTAGAGGATTAAGGTGACGGCAAGGAGGCTTTCTAACTGTAAAGTGATGGAAACAAAATCAAGCGAGAGACAAAAGGTAAAAACAACAAAAAAAAAAGACAAAAGTGTTATGGAAAGCAACAACAAAAGAGAGACTGTGGAAGAGTGTCTGACGGCAGGGACACCTTTGTCCAAGAAGACACATATAAAAGCATCATGCATGTGAACCACAACACAGAAACCTCCATGTTGCACCTGATGGTCAGTTTCTGAGTGTATATAAACTTCTGGAATTAACTGAAGCTGTTGACTTTTAGGGAAACTTGTATGGCTTCGGAGGGAGTCGTCCTTCTTTCCTCCAGTTATAAAGTTGCTGCCTTGTTTAATATACCAGTAACTCTAACAAGAAAGCAAACTCTCACCGTGCTTTACAGCTGATACAGACTTCTTAAGTTTGAACGCCTCACATTGTCTCCAAATGTGATTCTTGTTTCATTCGGCCATTTAAACCTTTTACCAGAAATGATTTGGCCTGGCCATGTGGGCTGCTGAGAGTAATTCAAGTTTCAAGATTTTAGTCATGGGGAGTGGATTATTTCTTGGGCTTCACCCTCTCAGGCCACATTGATGGCAAGTTTAACTTCATTGTGGACAGGGACACTGGTGGCATAATAGCCTTGCTGGATCCCTGATTGTTCCTGGACACCAAAAGCAATTTGTCTTCATCAGATGTTGAGTTTGGGAGAAATTGTTGTCCAACTGGACAATGATTCAAACGCACATCCAAGCTCATTTTGGAAAGTGAGTGCATATTTGGCTTTCTGAATGACATCCCCAAAGCTTTGACCACACAAAGAAATTTATGAACTACCCCTAAAAGCTGGGGTTGCTAAATGTGCCACATTACTAAACCTAAATGACCCAAAATCATAAAACTGGAAGGTTTAGTTTTAATAAAAAACCAGGACTCACATCAGCTCACAGCAATCAATACTTGAGTAGGACTGTACAGTTTCTAACAAGGCGTCTATATTTTCCACATCTTCTATATCTTCCAATCAGCCACTAAAAGCCGTCCAGCATTGAGACGTGGACCTTTAGAGAGCTGAAGGGATGATGTGCCTGGCTGCGTTCACCAGGGCCTCTCCTCTGGTCCAGTGCTGCTGCAGCTCACAGTTCAGTCAAAGAAGATTGAACTCAAAGTCAGTGTAAACATTAGAGAAACACAAAGCAACTGGAGGGTGTTTGAGATGGTGGCATGAACTTTAGAGTGTTTTCCTATTTGGGATTATGTGTAATTTCACTCTGAAACACTCATAGTCTAATTATTGGACGGAATGAGACTCCATTTATTTGAAAATTCTTCCTTCTGCTGGTTCTCAGGATCCGCCGATCATTCCTTTCCCCTTATTACAAATAAACCAGTATCTGAATTGCTCCTCAAATAAGCAAAGGCATGACCCAAGATGCACCTCACCAGGAACAGATTTGATTTCTACGCACAAAAAAACTGAAGGAAAAAAGCTGTGGTTGTATTAAGGATTTGGAGTAAGATTTAGCTCTTGAAGTCCTTGTCTTGATGTCGTCACTCCTCATGTTGCTTGGACGGTCATTGTGAAGCTCCTCTCTCTCCTAGAAAGCTCTTGACTGATAAGTAAAGTGGAGAGAAGAGTTAAAACATCTATTGATTCGCAAGTGGTTTCACTTCCTTATAAAAATCTCCCACTCTAATTTTTACACGTTTTACAACATTAAAACTTTAAACTGAAATATTTTTATTGGGATTTTATGCCACAGACCAACACATGGAGGGTTTACAAAATTTGTTTTGCAAACATAAATCAGGGAAGTCTGTATTTAACCCCCTTTACTCTGACTCCCCTAGATTAAATCTAATGAAACTTAATTGAGTCCAGTTGTGTGTCATTTAATCTCAGTATAACCTAGCTGTTCTGTGAAGTTCACAGACATTTGTTAGAGAACAATTGCAAAAATGTATTGAATAAATTAATAAATGGTCCTATAGGTTTATCAGCAATCAGCAGATAAATCAAATATAGTTTCATACATCCAAGCATTACATTAAGCATTAAGCATTAAGCAAGCATTAAGATTTAAGTTTTACATTAGCCACAAATTAGCTAGATCAATAATTTATTAATCATATTGCGCACCAAGCATTAAGTCATTCATTAAAAATGTATTCTGTTAGCATAAACTGAAAATAACCCCAGGCACCATAGGCGCTAACAATGCTACAAACGTTAGCATTGAAAAAGATGTCAAAAACCTTAAAATAAATAAATAAATAGGCCAATGACAGTTAAGCTGAATTGTTAAAGACCCCTAAAATATTAACCACAAATAATCAGTAATTCAGGACCTTAAATGGTTTTATACACAAACTTATCAAGAAAATAACCAAACTTCTTTAAAGAGTTAAGTTCTGTGATCGCAGAAGTGGTGAAATAGGCTAAATGGGACTTAAAACAAGTCCTAGTGGCACAATTACCAACCATGAACAAAAGGGTCTGAGGAACCTGAATGTAAAGCAACTCATCGCTGAATCTGGTAACTCAATATCACGTTTTCATCCAATTTTGGGACTCAAAAGTGACATCTCCACTTCAGCCATGCACAGACAGCACTTGTACAGCGGAGGAATACACAAGCTTGGCTGGTGAAGTTTGCTAAAGGCCCGAAATCACTTATTCTTGTTGATGTGTTTTGTTCCTTGTGTCAAGTGGGGAGGGAGGACTAGTGGAATTTGTTTTAGGTTTAGCAGTAGATATTCAGAAAAAAAAATCCTGGTCACAGCATATTCTATAGACACGCTGTAAAAAAGAACTAAATAAAAATAAACCCTCTCCATTACATCCTGTAACCTCCATACATATGGAAAGCATACCGGAAATTCCACTATTTTTCCTAACACAGAAAAATATGGAAAATATGTGACAAAAAAAAGAAAGAAAAGAAATTCCAGAAACATAAACTTGAGAGCTACGTAAAGAAGGGTTCTAATTGTTTGCCTGCTGATTTCTAAGAAGGACTGTTTTGACTCTTTCTAATTTTCTCAAGATTTGCTTAATGGAAAGCACAATACGGAGGTAAGGAGCAAGAATGCAACACAATATTTAAAGCTTTGAAGAGGCATCATCACATCCAGATATCTGGTGTAGACCCATGTAATTACAGACAGCTTCAAATGTAGTGCACAAGGATTCTCCTTAAAACCCCTTGAAGCCTCTGCCTCCTCGTTTGCTATTGCTACTCCTCTTTCAATCTCTGTCTGGCAGAGAGACGTTATAGTTGGGGATATGATCCTTTCCAGTTATGGTTGATGAAGGAGATGGGTTGAACTTCCTCCTTTTCTCTCTGGGAAATACGACATTAAGCTAACTCCACAGATAAGCTGAGATTTGTTCATATCTGACTAAAGCAACATGTGTAAAACGCCTGTACCCCAAGTCTATAGATACAGACAACTCAGAAGGTCCAGCATGAAAAGAAACAGTATAACCGGATTGGTCTTTGCCCCATTTCATTCCTATTTTTAAAACTATGCAACAGTCAACAGTTCCTGAACAAACTCCACTGAATCCAACACCCGCTTCTGATTAGCAGTGACTGTGGCCAAAGGTAAACATCTCCACTGGCCAGCAGCTCAGTCTTGAAGTGGTCAGGAGGAGCCACTTGATCAGAGGCAGCTGGGAAGCCATTACTCCTCCACTGGGTCTGTCTGAGGGTCGATACAACCTTATGAAGTGAGATGGACATCTTATTTAGTTTCCAATCCATTTACAATCAACTCCCAGAGTAGATTCTGACTCGGCCATAATCCCGAACACCCACACCTTTCCTCCTGATTACGCTGAAGGAAAGTCAGTGGGATGGAGATGGTTTAGGTGGGAGTTATAAAGTTGTGAAGATGTTCGAGAAAGAGTTGGCTCAGAAATAAAAAAAAAAAATCCAAAGTTGCAACAGTCAAAAGTCCAGCCCCAAGGCTGTCAAGTGTCAGTCCTTCACAGAAAGAGATGCAGAAACCCAGATCCACATCTTTTGTTTCCAGCTGGCTGGATTAACGCACCACGTCGTAGATGAGGCTGTACGCAAAACCCAAGAGGAAAGACATGTTAGCGCAGTTTCAGCTAGTTACACACTTCACTTTGCAATCCTTATTCTTGCTTTTTGAACTTTGCTGCTGTTTACCAGTTATCTAAAGGTTCCCTATAGCAGCTGTAGAAGAACAGGTCCCTTTTGCTAGCAATGACCTAAAATGGAGAAACTCACTACCAGTCTGTCATTATTTACAGCCCCCAAAAATGACAGAATCCCAAAAACTTGAATTTATAAATACATTCATAAAATGAGTTCCATATAATATAAATGTGTTGTTCCGGTCTTTCTGCATGGAGTTTGCATGTTCTTCCCTGTGCATATGTGGGTTTTCTCCAGGTACTCCGGTTTCCTCCCACAGTCCAAAAACATGACTGTCAGGTCAATTGGCCTCTCCAAGTTGCCCCTAGGTGTGATTGTGTGTGTATGGTCGTTTGTCTTGTGTGTCTCTGTGTTGCCCTGTGACAGACTGGTGACCTGTCCAGGGTGACCCAGCCTCTCACCCAGAACGTTAGCTGGAGAGGCACCAGCACCTCCTGGCCCCACCAAGGGACAAGGGTGTGAAGAAAATGGATGGATGGATGGATGGTCACAAATTATATATATATATAAAAAAAACTTTTATTCTAAAAGAGAAAATAAATGTCATAGCATGTCATACAGGTGTCTTCAGGGTCATTGTGGACAGGAAGGACCTCCAGTAGCAGTCAGTCTTCCAACTAATCTGAATAGGCCTCTGACAGAAGACTGTTGGTGTATGACAGGTTTATGACCGTCATCACATCCCAGGGAGCAGACGCTACTCCAAAGTAACATGTTCTGGATCACAAATCAGGTGTTAGCAACCACTGCTAATCCACCTCATTTGCTTTTGCTGCTCCTCTTTGAAACTGCTGCCTGGCCATTGCTAACATAAAGCATAACAAAGATGTGCTGCCACCATGAAAATGATAGAATGGAATGAAACATGAAATGTTGAGAAATAAAGCACTCCAGGAATGAGTCAAGAAACATTTTTATTTCAAACTGCTGTGATGGGGCACTAAAAACAAAACTGCAGAAATACACACAGCCCCCCTGCCCCCCAAATAGTTAAAACTTACAGTGATAGAAAACGTATCATTTTAAAAGTTCTGAGTATAATGAAAGCACAGGAGAACATATAGTGGATGAAATGATTTCCAACAACGTCATGTAGCTTTCAATCAACCAACAGACGGATAAAAAGTAAAATAAAAAGAAAAATCAATAATAAAAAGGAACACTTATGAGATAATAATAAGAGCACAGTTCGGTGCTGAAAAAATAGAACATTTCACAAACTTTTAGCAATAAATAGGTAAGAGAACACCTTCCTCTATGCTTTTTACTGTGGCGCGTTGACATTACGGTGGGGGGAGGGACCAAACTATTTCCTTCCAGAGGGGAGCGGCGCGCACATTCACACTGCTTCCAACATCTGTACAATCAGTCACAGTGGCTCTCTTTCTCACACACACACACACACACACACACACACACACACACACATAGACTAGAAGACGCCATTATTGATTATTGGAACTGGCTGACCTCACAACACATTGATAAACTAACAGTGCAAATTTTTCTTTTTTTTTGTTTTTCTTTTAGACGAAAATTGAAAGAGTGAAGACAATCCACTGAAATGGCAAACTTCCCATTTATACAAATCTTAAATGAATTTTTTAGTTTGTTGCTCTTTTGGGGCGACAAAGAGGTAAAAGATGGAATGAAGCTCCAGAGAAGCAAGAGGAGGGGGAGAAAATATTTAAATTCGAGAGATATTTAAAACTTTTTTAAGGATGTTATTTTACTTTCTTGTTCTTCATTAATTTTAAAAAATAAACAATAACAGATTAACTACAATAAAACGCTCTGGAGCACCATTTTTGACTAAACGTGATGAGAACCTACGACTCAACAAAAACAGAAGAAGAAGAAGAAAAAAAACAACACAGAAGCCAAAAGGTCAAGAGGTGATTGGGATCGTTCTAGAAGGCAGCACATTCGACTGGTGGCACTAAGTTTGGACTTCCACGTAGACACGAGTCAACCCAGTCAACCGACTACAGTGCATTAGAAAGATTACTTTTGTCGTCTATGGGCTCGTTGTGAACGACCTCGGTCCTCCTGCGGCCGGATGGGGGTCACCTCGCCCTGGTCCACTACACCTGTTTCATGTGAAATGCTTATTTTTTTGTGTGAATTCTGTCCAGAAAAAAAAGGCAGAAGAGCCCCCTGGAGGATGAAGACGGAACTAAAACAAAAAGAAAGAAAACTCTTCATTTCCAGCCTCTCCCTCCTTCCTCTGTTGGTTTCTCATCCCACAAGGCCTAAAGCGAGTGTTTGCCCCACCAAACAAGGCTGACATCCAGGTTGTTCTTTTACGGTACCTCCCCATCCTTTGGGTTCCAGGAGTTCTCTCTAGTCACAAAGTGCGGAAGGAAGGATGCTCCACTGTCTTGTTAAATGGACAGGAGGAGTTCTAGAGTTTTGTTTTTTGTTTTGTTGTTGTCGGGTTTTTTTTCTTTTTGACTTTCCGTTTTCCTTCTTCACCACTCAGCATCTCCGGTGGCTTTGGAAAAGACGAAATCTCTGCCGTTAAGATTCATGATCCCGTCCTTCAGGTGGAATTTCCATTTGGTCTTACTTCTGTGAATCTGTAGGTGGAGGGAGGGGAGGGGAGGAAATGAGTCGGGGGCGTAGAGAACAGATGGACGGCATTTTTAGGGGATCAAATCTCTTCATCTCACGCACACAGACGGATCACACAGCTTCCCTCACAATCATGGAATTTCTAGTAGGGCTGCAACTAATGATTAATCGATATCTAAAATTTAATAACCGATTAATCAATAATTTTGACAATTAATTGTATAAAAATGTCACATTCTACAGATTCTTTGTTTAACCACTTATGCCTTTTTATACATTATAGAAAATGCATGAAAAGATGAAAATAAACAAATAATTCAATCCCTGTCTTGCATTTTATTACCTAAAAAGAAACAATAAAGAATTATTTGATAAAGTCTGAACCTTGAGAAGACTTAGCTAAAATACAGACAAAAGTGTTTTCATCTTATATGCAAAATGTAGATATGTTTGTATAGCTTTGGTTCAAACTGCATTTTTAATCCATTACTAAATTAGTTGATGATCATGTCACCGATCGATTAATCATGATTAATCGATTCAGCCCTAGAGTCTTACCTTATCGTACTGACACACCACAACGTTCTCTGTATCAAACAGCTCCTGATCTTCGTCTTCACTGACGTCGTCTTCGCTGTTCAGCGGCTCCTAAAGCGGAAACCAGAACCCATCAGCGTCAATCATGTGTTTCTGGTCTCCAGGACGACACCAGGCGGCCATGTTTGGAGTAACAGAACAGAGAGTAGAGAAGGACGCCCACCTCTTCAACCTGCCCGTCTTCGCCACCGTCCTTGTCTTTCTCCTCCTCCTCGTCCTCGTCGTACTCCTCCTCTTCGTCCTCGTCCTCCTCGGAGGAGGTGTCCCCCGCCCCGTCCACCTGGAGCATCATGGGAGGCTGCTGCGCCTGAGGTTGCGGCTGGCTCTGCTGCTGCGCCTGCGGTGGGGCCTGCGGTGCAGCTGCGCCCTGGGCTTGCTGGACCTGCTGGACCTGCGCTGCAGCCGCCGCCCCTCCTGCTGCAGCGGCTGCCGCCATTGCCGCCTGACCGGGCTGCTGCACCATGGTTTGCACCACCTGTGGGTGGACAGGCACGTCACAAATACATTAACATTAGAAACTCCCAGTTGGTCAGTGTAGGTTCTCCCCTTTGGAGCGATGGAGCTCTGACCTGCGTGTTGCCTTGGACTTTGTTTCCTGAAGCTAAGACGATCTGCTGTGGCTGGATGATGACTCCGGTTTGCTGGGGCAGACCTCCCTGCAGGGGAGCCAGCACCTAGGCAACAGGGAAAAAAAAAAGAGAAGTGAAGAACTTACCCAGCATGCCACATTTTTGTGGCTTTCACATACAGAGAGATCTCCTCTCTTAACCTGCTGTATAACGGGGGCCTGAACGCCACCCGGCTGCAAAACGATTGGCTGCTGGGACTGCTGGATGATGTACTGAGTGCCGTTGGGGGCGCGCACCACCTGCAGGATCTGACCTGCATCAGCAAACACAAAGAGTCAAAAAAAAATATCTTGACAAAAAAAAAAAGGACAAGTTGGAGCTAAAAAAGCAACTGTTTAAAAGGCTAATATTGGTGCAGATGCATGCGAGTGCCTTACCTTGGCTGGTGATGATCTGTTGGTATGGGGTGACCCCTGTGGGTAAAGCTAGAGTGGCTGCGGTAGCTGCTGCACTCTAGAGGAGGGAGGTGGCGGTGCACACAAAACAAAAAGATAAGGGATTTAAAAAGTAGAAAACAGGAAGGAAGAAAAGTTAACTAGACAGTTTGGCCCTTATTCTGCTGGCTGACATGATAAACACAGTTTGTTTCACAGCACAGAGTCATGAATGTGTGTAAATACTGACTGAGGGAAAAGAACAATATCTATTCAACAGGTAAGACGTAAGGTTTTCAATTTTATTTTTATTAATAAGCGAGATAAAAGCTGGTGGAGCAGAGTGAAACAAACACGACTTTCATACATTTAATAGGCCTGTAGCAAAAAATCAATTAATCAGATGAGAAATTAAAACAAGCTTGATAATTTTCATTTGCACGACTTGTTTGTTTTTCTCGTGTTCCTCTTTCTACCAAAGCCTGGATGACAGAAGCTCTTCAGTTTGGTTCACTGGCCTCAACTAGTCCATGTTTTGAGGGAAAATGTTGTTTACAGAGACTTTAATGTTCATATTATTTGTTGCTTTGTTTATTTATTTTGGATATTTCACATGTCTTCCAGTTCCAGTGTTAAATGTTTGATATAAGTGAAAAGTTTGTTGATCTTTGGGAGTGTGAACGTGCATCATCATGCCGTTAGCATTAAATAACTGGAAAATGGTCTCGAAAATAAGAGTAATATTGTTTATTCTAGTAACTTCTGGGATGACTCATCGTCCAGGATTCAGGTTTTGACTTTGACTAGGCCATTCTGTGACTAGGCCATTCTACAGTGGCTTCATGTTTAGGGTTGTCCGGGTGAAAGATGAAGTGTTGCAGTCTTCAGTTTTTACGCAACAAAAAATTTGGAATAAACCTCTGGTTCGCTGCAGGAATACTTCCACTCTGACCTTTAAAAACAAGGTCAAAAATCGGTTTAGCTGTCATTGCCTTAACCTAGTTTTTATTTTTTTTTTTACTTTATTTTTAAACCTGTCAGATATAAATCTGTTTTGATGTGTATTAATGAATTAAATGAATTTGGCTGAGGAGGAAAGTAAAAAAAAAGAAGAGAAAAAGTAAATGGGTGCTCAATTCTGAAGAACTACAGAGACTGGAGATAACCAGCATTCCAAAAATATGTAAACATTTCAATATGAGCAAAAAAGAAAATAAAAAAACCAACGTGTGCAAGCTGTTGACGGCCAAAACATTTTCTACTTTTTGCCCACATTAAAACCTTTACATATCTTTGGTTATTTCCATTTTACATAAATAAAGCTTCCTTGTTTGTCATCATCTTATCGGAGCATCTTCTTCCTCATACTTGTGTTGTTCCCCATTGCTGCTTTGTTTGCCACTTAGCTTGTGACAAACTGCCACCTTTGTCAGATGTTTTACAGGTAAAAGCATGTAAAAAAATTGCATCATTCCTGTTAAGCAAGTCATAAAAGATGTATAAATGTGAGATTAACTTTTAAAAAAAAAAAACCTCACCATCCCCGTTGCACTCATATGTTGGATAATCTTCGGATCCTGAACAATGACTTGCTGAGGGGCTGCTGTGGGGGGAAAAGAGCATGTTCAGCTCAACATCATGGCCCCCAAGGCGACTATTATTATTGTTATTACTACCACCACTCATAAATCAAAGATGCACTAATTTCCACCGCATCTCCATGAAGAATGCGTCTCAATGCTGGCGCGGTTTCTCTCCTGGGAGCCTACCTTGCTGCTGCTGGGGGGGCAGGAGGACCTGCTGGGCCTGCGCTGGCTGCGTCACCTGCTGGACCTGCTGGACGTGCTGAACCTGCTGCTGCTGCTGCTGAGTGGCCTGCAGGGTCGCCTGCTCGTCCGTGTGGAAGCCCTCCACCGCCTTGGACTGCAGCAGCTTGTTCTCCCACAGCTGCAGCATTGAATATATGGTTTAGAAGACAAAGGGGGGCTGTGGTGGTGGTGGGGGGGGGGTTGTTTCTGTAGTTTGGGTTTACCGTTTTCAGCTCCAGGAGAACCTGCTCATCCACTCCCTCATCCAGGAACAGCTCCCGCACCTCGTTGATCACATCTTCGATTACACCCCTGTATAATTTAGGCTAGAAAACAAAACATTTTATTTTCATTTTACAGGAAGCAAAAGAGGACGTAACTGATGTTAAATAACACATTTTTATCAGATTAATAATAAGTAACTGGTAATTGGGAGAAAAAAAACAACTGAGGACGTGATGTTAAAAATGCCTTTTAAATAGCCACAATCAGATGCTAATGTTGAATTTAACATGTTAAGAGTTAAAATGCATCGTCTCCCAGCTGGGAAGCGTCGCTATGAACGTATAGCTGATGGATAATGGAAGCTCAGCTCCAGTGTTGCCCCCTAACACTGAGCTGCAGCTCGCAACGAACACGGCAGTGTTAAAATGTCCTCGACAACACGGCCGGGGCCGGACACCGAGGCCGCTGCGTCGCACTGCCCCGATGTCCGCAGCGGACACCTCGGTCTTCTCCTTCCTTCCCTCCCCACTCGGCCCCCGTCGGTTTCCTCCACTATTTAAAGCACAGTGTGGTGTTTATATGTAGAGCCAGTGACGTAGCGTCGTGTAGCACCGTCCCATCCCGGCCAGTCTATATTAGACGGCCAATATGGCGCTATAAAACCAGGCAGCGGAGAGGAGGAGGGCCAGAAGCGCGAGAGGAGAGCAGACCGGGGAGGCCATTTTACGGAGCAGCGCAAACAGCCGCCTTCTTCTAAGCTTCGTGAGGATTTAGCCACCGTCTTTTTTTTTTACCTAAAATATTCGGTTTAGACAAAAGCAATTTGGCTTTGACGTTAGGGAGCAGGACTTATTTGGCGTTTTATGGATAAAATGTGTGGTTTAGGACGTCTTTTCGGCGCCCTCTCGTCGTGGAAATGGTGGACAAAGATGAGGCAGCTGACTGAGCGTCGAAGACTTTCCACAAAATGAGGCTTTAATGTTTGAAAATTAAGCTTGTTTCAGCCAGAGTGGATGGTGACTGTGCTTTGGGTACATCTGCGTTTCATAAGTTTTTTAATATTAACCAGTTAAACGTTAAATATCTTATATCTCCAGTACCAACACAAAAAACTAAGGAAAAAAAACTGTAGCAGACAAACCAAACTAACTTAATTTAAAAAGCTTTAACCTAACAAAATAAACAACTTTTAATCCTAATCTGCATTTAAAACATAATTCTTTAGGGTTTTTTGTTCAATTCTGCCCCTGCAACTCGAGTTTCGCAAAATGAAAATAATGGCTGCTTGACTGAACGTTGATTCTGTCATTTTGATGGAGTTAAACAGTGGTGAGTTGGTTACAGCATATTCATCTGACTGCGAGAAATAAACTTTACCCCCCCATTCCTCCCCTCTCACTGACAGTCCTCGGAGATTGATCCTTACCACTTGGTTCGAGTTAGCCGAGCTCGCCATTATACGCGTAGTGTACAAACCACACGGAAATTGGCGAGAGACAGAGCCAAAAAATACGACAAAAAAAGACTTAAAACGACTGTGAGCGGTACTTTTAAAAGAGCCGGTATCGCTTTTGTAAATAAAACACAGTTTTTCCGGTCTTATTTACAATCCCCAGGCTGCGACTCCCCAGCCGTCTTCCTCCCGTCGTTGTCCTGCTTTATATACTGAGCGATGGAGCTGCGAGTGCGCCGAACATGGGGCAGGGTCAAGTGTCGCATATCGCGAGACTGCACGAGGGAAACGATGACTAATCGCCACGGGGACTGCTGGGAAATGTAGTTCACACGTGACAAAGGGGTAAATAATACAACTCGACTGTCGCATTAGTTTAGCAACGCTTTGTGATGTTAATCTATTTAATTAGGCCAACTACACGTAATAAGATGTAATGTATGTCAGGAATTAATCACATTTTTCCAGGAAGTAGACATATTTTACCTCAGATGTTAATATGAAGATATTTACCACTATTAATAAAACATATAATGCTAATAATCATTATATTTTTAATCCCATAAATAGTGATAACGGACGAAAATACTTTTTAAAAGAAATGTTCTGTAAAATTTACTACAACAAACTTTCTGGTAAGAAATAAATAATGACACTCATATATTTTAAATCGAATTGAATTGAATCAACGTTCTTCTTTTGCAGCTCCCTCCACAGATTCTGATTCAGATTAATGTCAAGATTAGTATCAGCATCAGTCAAAAGGAGCATAAACGGGTAAATTAAGATTAAGCATTTATTTTTGGATGTGTTCTCGCTTGCTTATCACTTTTTCATGTAGTTATTTTATGCTGCCACCAGAGGGCGATCACACCACATAAAAGGAGAACCGCATCTCTTTCCAAATCCAGAGCACAATATCATAGCATCCAACTATTTTATATGGCATTCATTAACAAAAAAAGAAAGAAAAGTGCATTTATTTTAATTCATCGTGATATGCAGACATCCTTGTGAGTATCTGAGGAAATTTACAACAACAACAATAAATATATATACATAAAACCTTTGCAATAAATCTAAGCTGACAGGAGAACCGTAACCTCCACTTCAGTCTCCATGGAAACTTGCTTCGCTGGTCATTCTAGTCATTCTATGGCTATGGATGATATGGAGCGAGGGTGGGGGGAAAACGAGGAAGGTAACCTGTTCTGCAGTGGTCCACTCCACGCTTTGGAGTGGCACCCTTTCATTATTTCATTATGTTTTTTTTATTTCCAACAGAAGGTCATCCACCACGTTCCCTTGAATCCGCTCACCTTTCTGGTTGCTGCTTTCAAGAATGTGGTGTGAAACAAGCTCGGAGGCCATGTGACTCATCTGGAGTGTTTGTGGATGTGATTAAGCAGAAAAAAAAGTCGGCCACGGCTGTTTCCCGAGCATGCCCTCTAAAAGATGTTGAGAACGTGCCTCCCCCCCCCCCCCCCTCCACACCTACCCCCACCCCCAACGGCACGCACCCCTGTTCTTCTTTGCTATAGTTGCATAGCAACAGAGGAGCTGCTGGCTCCAGTTGTGTTGTGGTGGGATCGTGCTGCACAGTGGCTCAAGATTAAGCTGGTCTCTCCGCTTCAATTATGAATGGGCTTCCACCGCCACACGACTCCGAAATGGCACCACTTAGACTGATAAGGCATTGAGGAACTCTTCGGTACTCCTAACTGTTCCTTTGGGGGGGGGGCCCCCCCCCCCCCCCCCCCCCCCCCCACACCCCCCCCCCACACCACACCCCCCGCACG
>CAEGAF010028182.1:0-12743 GCA_903067075.1 Micropoecilia bifurca | reverse complement strand
CTAAATAAATTTCACTGAAGTAATCTCTGGCCTTGGGCAGTCAATTTTTTGTTTGTCCAAGCATAAGAGAACCCCGTCACAGAATCCTTCCTAAAAGAGATGGATCTTCCTCATTTATCTAATGAACAAATTAATACACTAGAGCTTCCACTCTCACCAGCTTAACTTTAAAACACACTTCTTGAAATGCCCAACAACAAATCACCTGGACCTGATGGATTTTCTGCTGAGTTCAACAAACAATTCTGTCCCATGTTATCACCACTATTGTGTAAGGTAATAAATGAAATCAAATCTAATTCTTAAATACCACTAGTGATGAACACAGCTAGCATAACATTACTCTTGAAACTAGAGGTGTGCCGATCGATCGGCCACCGATCATAATCGGACGATTTTCGTGAAAAAGTGTATGATTGGTGATCACTGATCATGGTCTCTTGTTGCTGATCACCTGTATCTCATTCACAGCCTGCCTGTGCAGCTGACCTCCTCTTTCCTTCATACTGTGCAAACGCACAGCAGTAAATCTTAAGCTTAGAGGTGTGGAACTGTAATGCTCTGAGAGTGAACGGGGACGTTTGTGTGTTGCTGTGAAAATTTACCTGGGGGTGAAGCAGGTCAAAATGCATCAACACAATGAATCTAATGTGACATTTAAAAGACAAGCTCTTGACAGTTTGGCTACATTGAGGCTCAATGCAGAGAAAAAAATTACATCCAGAGTGGCCAGCAAGGCGGCACGGAACTACCATCACTCATTAGCATCACAATCAGAAAGCTAAACAAATAACCTGAAAAATAAAGTCTTCAAGCTGATGTGGTAAGACGCTGGTTCTGTTCTCGTTGCTGAACCGCCACTACGCACTACTGGTGGTAATATTTCACAGACCATTTCTGCTCCACCTGCAGTGACTCTCACACCAAATTTCTGCTTTTAGCTGCAGCATGTAACTTAAAAAAGAAAATATTTTAGATATGTATTAAAACTTTTGCTGTGCTATCACAATCATCTCTGAAAAATATAATGGTTGTCTTCTGCCTCCTACTGTGTTTTGTAGAATTACTCCACTCAGTCAGAAACAACCAATCAGAATTAGCATTAATCAGCTAGCCAAGCTATCAGGAAGGATTGTTTATTTTGATATAGCCTGCCTTTGACTTTGAATGAATGTTTCCTTTATTTACTTGACATTATTTGATATAGGCAGATTTATTTGACTCGTATAATTTATGGTACTGAGAACTTTACTATGTAATATTATTTTACTGATTACAGATTTTTCAGTTATCCCTTTGACTGAAAAGCTGCTGTGTTGTGCCTGCAAGCATTTGGCTTGTGCTATGCCTAAATTAGGTGAATTTATTGCCATATCATTTAAAAATTTTGTCAGATCACATAGTAACATATAAATGCTGGTATCTGGTGTGTTTAGGTATAGACCTAAAGCAAAAAAAAATAACAGTCAATCCAGGTGATTGGCAAAGATCGGCCTCATTGGTGATCAGTATCGGAATCGGCAACAGAAAACCTGATCGGAGCGTCCCTACTTGAAATCCAATAAGGAACCAATGTACTCTTCAAGCTGCCATCCACTTTCTTTAACACAAATTTAAAAATGGTAACTTGCAGCAAGAATAGAAAAAATGATCCCAACATTAATTCATCCAAAACCAAACTGGCTTTATCAAAAACAGAAAGCTGATTGATAGTACACGCAGATTATTTAACTTAATATCTCCCACCAAAATCAAGCAAAAACTGTGATATTTTATTTGGATGTAGAGAAAGATTTTGATAAAGTCAAATTGAAATTATTGCTCAAGGTATTGGAAAAATTTGGATTTGGAGAGTCGTTCATTGGGTGGATAAAAACACTGTACACTGCATCAAGAGCTACAATAAGCACAAATGGAATTACATCATCTAGTTTTTTTGCTACATAGAGGAATCAGACAAGAATGCCTACTGTCACCCTCTTTGTTTGCTCTTTTTATTGAAATGCTGTAGCAATAAGGAAAAATAACAAAATTGAAGGAATCCGTGACTCAACTATTGAACATAAAATAAGTCTATATGCTGATGACATCCTGTTATTTTTACAAGATGCACATTACTGTCTTAAAAACTTTTAATATCAGTTACATTTATAAAAATGTCACCGCACCATAAACTGTGGAAAATCAATTATCTTTCCGCTAACTGATGGAGCATGGGACTCTGCATCTCAAAATGCTACATTATCTCTTACTATGGGGAACATAAAATATCTAAGAATAATAAAATATTTATTTACCCAAGCTGTCAGAATTATTTGCTGTTAACCATATCCCACTTCTTAAAAAGATTGAACGTGACATAATGCACTGGACCAATCTTCCACTTTCACTCATTTGATGTATATCCACAATAAAAATAAAGGTATTTCCACAACTTAATTATCTATTCTCCATCTCTCCCAATTACTCCTACAGAAAACTGGTTTAAATCAATTGACACTTGCATTTCTCAGTTCTATTGGAAAAATAAAAATCCTAGAATATCACTAAAAACTTTATATTAAAATGTCTTGGAGAATTAGAGGCACCCAACTTTCAATATTACTATCTAGCAAATCAATTGCAATATTTAGTTAATTGGATTAAATTTGACAGTGAAAATAACTCATGATTAACATAGAACAAAACCAATGTAAAATACATCAGTATCAGAATTAACTTTCTTTATGCAATCAATTAAAAAATGAATTACTTTCAAATTCCCCACAATAAAGTCTACTCTGACAGTCTGGTGGAAAGTTTCGAACACTGTCCTCGGAGTTATTCACCGAGCTGCCATTCAGGTTGTCGGTCTTATTTGCATTAATTAATACAATTCTTCATAGTAGTTAAGATTTGATAAAATAGATGTGATTGGTTATTTAGTTTCTGTTTTATTTGCCATGCGAGTAACTTGCTTGCTTTGTCACCCTGCTTATTCATAGAATGTTTGCCTGAGTCACAAAAGACTTGCTGCAGTTCTTGAAGCTGAATATTTATCATATTCTGCTCTCAAAATCAATAAGTCCTTTTCTAGTTGTGGGTCATTTTCCTTATCTACTTTAGCTTGTCTTACTTTTATCTTTCAATTGTATTCTAGTTTTTTCAGTTTGTTTTGTTTTAGACCCTGTATAACTAATAATATGTACTCTAGGGAAGGTCTTAAATGCTTCCCATTTTGTACATGCTGTAGTTTCTGTAGTATTAATTAGAAAAAAATTGTCAATTTGTTTCCCTAAATATTTCACAAAGTTTTTGTCTTGTAACCATTTATGTTGGAACTGCCATCTTGTGGGGTCTCTCTTTAATATATCAACTTTATAAACCAAATAACATGGAGCGTGATCTGAAATTACAATAGTCATAGGAGGAATCTTGAATTCTAAACTACAACTGTAGAAATTAAAAAGGAGTCTATTCTGGAGTGGGTTTTGAAAGTACTTGAATAACAGGATTATGCTTAGCTAGCTGGGTTTTTCTCTCTCCATATATCGTCATGATTTGTGGAGGTAGAGTGGTGAGGCAGACCCAGGATGAGGATGATGATGATTTAATGATGAAAAACCCACCAAACAAAACACAGGCAGCAAGAAAGTTCCACAACGAGGATCCGACAAGAGACAAAGACAACAGGTGGACTTAACAGGGAGGATAATCAGTGAACTAGACACAGCTGGGATCAATCAAACAGAGACTTACAGGGGAAACAGACAAACACAGATCACAACATACATCTAGCAACTTCAGCTCTTTCAGCATTCTATGAATTGCAGCTCTACAGTTATGTGACTGACCTATTCCGGTTGATCTGTCCATGTTTGGATTTAATATACAATTAAAGTCCCCGCATTTTGTGGGTTCCTTTAAGCTTTGAAAGGGCAAGGAATAAATCATTGTAAAAATTACTGTCACCCGTATTAGGGCCATATATAATAGTTAAAATTAGAGTTTCTGACATTTGGGAGCCTTGAAGTATTATGTACATTCCTCTTTTGTGTTTAATAATGTTTTTAATTTGCAGTGGCACCGATTTATGTATCAGTCTTAACCCCTCTAGAATGAGATGTGAACAGTGCCATACATATAATGCCCCTCCACCTCCTCCTCACTTTTAAGTTGTCCTCATCAAGAAGGTGTGTTTCCTGAAGGAACACAATTTTAGAGTCCATTTCTTTCAATCTATTCATGAATTGTTTGACTTTTTGGAGGCGTTGAAGGCCTCTGCAGTTCCATGAAATAAAACAACATTTTACGGTTTGAGGCATACAGTAACAAAACTAGTGGAATGCTTAATATTATTAGTAATGTGAGACACAACAAAACCGGATGTTAGAACATCCAATACATAGAACGTAAACATTTCCCTTCTTCCAAGTCCCTTCCCCAAACTGGGAGAGTCCCACCCACATCCACTGTCTCCCGTTATTGCCAGGAACCAATCCACAACTAGTGAGGATCAGTAGACCCATCAGTAGAATCTGCTGAACAACATTTTTTGACCCCTGGCCACTAATATTGAAAAACATTTAATAGTTATTGTCACAAAATTTAGGAACACAAATATGAAACATGCATAGAAATAACCTAATCAAATGCACTGCAATGCACAAAATAAATTTGCACAAAAGAAATTCTACAGTTTGCACTTGGAAACTGTAGAATCTCAAATAATGGATTTCAGTTATTTGTGTACTTTACATGCCATCTGAGGCATCATTCTTTACTTAGTGCTCTGCATGTCCTGAGCTCTCTTGGATTTTCTTGAGAAACTCACTTGCTTCCCCCGGTGTTTTGAATCCCAGTGTTTTGTTTACTAGAAGTCACTAGGAGCGTTGCATGGTGATGAGTTACTCCATTGTGAATGTCCAGTTCGGATCAGATCAAACTTTTTTCTCAGCTGATTAAGTCCGGTGGTCAGGTCAGGGTAGAAGCGGACCCTTGTAGAGTTCTTCCTTTTTTTCTCGTCCGGCTCGAATGACTGCTTGCTTTTCTCGGTAGTTGAGGAACTTCATTATCAGGCTCTCGGTCGGGAAGCGCCATCTGCTCTCGGCTTAACTTGTCAGCTGTTTCCAAGCTCACAAAGGGCTGCAGCGCGTCACTCCTCAATGCTTCGGGTATCCACTTCTCCAAAAAAGCACATAAGTCTGGACCCTTGGCACCTTCTGGCAAACTGACAAGTCTTATTCAAGCGAGACCTTGTTTCCAAGTCGATTAATTTGTCTTCCATTGATTTGTTTTTCGCCAGCAAGCGCGTTAGCTTGTAGGTTAGCCACCTCGTCTTCCGCGGTGGAAATCCGGTCCTCTGCTCGCTCATAGTCTTTCATCATCTGTACTGTCACCATCACACCATCAAGTTTCGAGGAAAATTTGCTTTTTAATGATTCCGGTGTGGCCAGGATTTGATCAGGCTTACTATTTTCTGACTCTCTCTTTCTTTCTTGCATGGCCAAGCTTTAGCTTTGCGAGCTTCTCCACAGAAATTGTGGTAAAACAGCTTTGTTTACTTGGATGCCTCACTTTTCCCTTTGTGTTGTCCTTTTTTCGCGTAAATCTTTAATGAACAGTAGTTTTTCCCTCTTAGAGCAGAAAACAGCAGGGCAAAGTTTGGTACGTCTTATGTAGCCGCCATAACCGGAAGTCCCATTGACTCAGTTTTACTCTGTTATGCTCTGTCCTTGTTCCTGCTTTCATGTTTTGTACTTTTTGCCTTTTGTTCAATATGTAGCGTTTCATATGACTATTCCGTTCTCCTGCTTGCATTTTGGTCCTACTCTGAACACACCAAAGATTAAAGTTTGAACTTTAAGTCTCCTTTTGGGAGGAAGGACCTACAGTAATACACCCAACTAAATGGAAATCATTCTTAACTTTGAGATGGGATTTAACATACAGTTTAAAGATTCAAATTAAGCTGATGTTTCTGATAACTCAATCAGCTAATTTGGGTTAAAAAACCAACCTGAATCAGACTCTTACCTGTGGTGTACAATGTAAGTCACGATAGAGACAAGCAAACACAGCAGCATGACGGCAGTGCAGGCATAAACCACAGGATGTAGATAATCCCTAGGGTATGGAGGGAAGGACAGCACTCTCTTTAGATCCTGGTAAATATACAAAAAAAATCACACTTGATATTAATTATTTTCAAAATGTTTGGATGACAAGCGCACATAAGAGATCTGTTTATGTTAAATTTAAAGTTCTAGTTACTAACATCCAACTCTGAAATAAACAGTTTGAAAAGTTATAACCAGTTAAACAACAATTAAACTGCACTGATATGTATATCAAGGGGTTTCTTCAAATCTATTTACATTAGAGCTTAACAGGCCTTAATATAACAACATCTTAACAGTGGCAGCACAGTTGACCTAAGACAGTGGTTCCCAATTTGAAGCCCACCTCCACATTGGCCCGGCCCCCTGAACAATACCAGAGAACATTTAAATTTTTTTTCATTTAAATTTTTCTTTTTTTTTTTTCAAATACGTAGTATTTTCCGGACTGTAAGTCGCTACTTTCTTCCTAAACTTTGAACCATGCAGTTTATAGTCCGGTGTGGATTTTATGTGGATTTTTCTTCAACCACCAGGGGGCTTTTTAGTAGGAAGTGAATCACTGGAAGTCATAATTGGAAATAAAAGAATAAAACACCCATTAAAACGGAATTAGGTTTTAATAGGGAATGGAAATTTGAGAATGTTGTTGATCAATTAAACTGCATTGAGGGGAAAATTATATTTTTCATTTATTAAAAAATAATGCTGGGATCATTATGAGAATTTGAGGTATAGATATCAGGATCCAGTAGATGGCAGTAGTGCAACAATAATGGATGCAAGCTGCAGCTGAAATCTAAAGAAGAAGAAGAAATCGCCGATTTTCATTTAGCACATGCTAGTAGCAACAGGAAGGATCAGCACTTTTACTGTTACAGTTCGGAAACTACCGAACAGTAAAATCAGTTAAATCTAAACTTTGTAACTTTTTCTTTTTCAACCGTAATAAATGTGATATTCAATTGACCTGTTATGACCCAAATGTCGGGTGTCCGCCTCCCTCTGCTGCTGCTGCATGTTGTGGAAAACCTGGAGCGGCACAGATATCTGAGGCTTATAGTCCCGAAAAATACGGTATTTATTTCATTAATAGTGTTATTTCCTGGATTTCTTTCTGTGAAGAACCCAGAGACAATTATTTGATTGTACTTTCTGAAAAACATATTTTTACATTTAGGCTCTCCTGCAATCGTCACACTTTTTCTGTTACAAACTGACTCCGGCCCCCAACAGAGAAGGAAAAAGTTATGTGGCCCCCATAGGAAAAAGGTTGGGGACTCCTGACTTAAGACATACACTCACTGGCCACTTTATTAGGTACTCCTACCCAACTACTCATTATGCAAATGTCAAATCAACTACACGGCAGCAACTCAGTGCATTTAGACATGTAGACATGGCAAAGACGATCTGCTGCAGTTCAAACTGAGCATCAGAATGTGGAAAAAAGGTGATTTAAGTGACTTTGAACATGGTATGGTAGTTGGTAGATGGGCTGGTCTGAGTATTTCAGAAACTGCTGATCTACTGGGATTTTCACACACAACCATCTATAAGGTTTACAGAGAATGGTTAGAAAAACAGAAAATATCCAGTGAGCAGCAGTTTTGTGGTAGCAAATGCCTTGTTGATGCCAGAAGTCAGAGGAGAATGTCCTGATTTGATCTTTTAACCACTTGTTACAGCCGAGGTATGCAGAAGATCATCTCTGAATGCACAACACATCAAACCTTTAGGCAGACGGGCTACAGCAGCAGAAGACCATACCGGGTGTCACTTCTGTCAGCTAAGAACAGGAAACTGAGGCTACAATTCACACAGGCTCACCAGAATTAGACAATAGATGATTGGAAAAATGTTGCCTGGTGTGATGGGTCTTGATTTCTGCTGTGACCTTCAGATGGTAAAGTCAGAATTTGGCATCAATAACATGAAAGCATGGATCCATCCTGCCTTGCATTAACAGTTCAGGTTGATGGTGCAATGGTGTGGGGGATGTTTTTTCTAGCACTATTTGGGCCCATTAGTACCAATTGAGCATTTTGTCAACGCCTACCTGAGTATTGTTGCTCACCATGTCCATCCCTTTATGTCCACAATGTACCCATCTTCTGATGGCTACTTCCAGCAGGATAATGTACCATGTCATAAAGCGCCAGTCATCTCAGACTGGTTTCTTGAACACAACAATGAGTTCACTGAACTCGAATGGCCTCCACAGTCAGATCTCAATCCAATAGAAAACCTTTAAGATGTGGTGAAACATAGAAGTGCAGCCACTTCTATGTTCATGCATCAACTGAACATGTTCACGCATCAACTGCGTGATGCCATCATGTCAATACAGAGCAGACTCTCTGAGGAATGTTACCGATACATTGTTAAATCTACGTTTTGAAGGATTAAGGCAGTTTTGAAGGCAAAAGCGGACCAACCCTGTGCTAGCAAGGTGTAAAATGGCTGGTGAGTGAATTAAACAAATTTGTGGCATGTAGAAATATCCTCTTCAACATTGTGATCTACATATGTACATGTTGGTCCTTACCAACTGCTTCCAAAGAACTGCATCTTATCCCTATTCATTAATGAAAAGTGCATTATAAATTAAATTGATTATTATTATTATTATTATTATTATTATTATTATTATTATTTCTATTCATAATAATAATAATAAATATATTATTAGAGGCAAAATTAAGTTGTTTACATTTAGTGTAAACAACTCCTGGCTGTAGGAAAGGCCAGGGCTTTGCAATCCTGATGCCAGTACAAAAAGGAAGCAACCAGTGCAAAGTACCTTTTGTGTTGTCACAAAGTAGTCAACTTTGGCTATCAAAGTTAGTCAAGCTCATTGATTTAGTTACGGAGGCACAGATTTCAAGAAAACAGACTCCTTCACATTATCGGGTTCTAGGAGGTGTTTTCTCTTATTCCTTGAATCTTTTTCCACAGTTTGTGTGATCCGGCTCATGAGGGCGTCAGGCAGTAGCAGTTCTGTTCCGCTGCAGCTTGTTCCCACCCCATCAGATGGACTACATAAGGACCTGGAAGCTAGAACGTCAGTGCCTGAGTGTTAACCAGTATTGGTAAAACTCCACGTCCTCTGATTTCTAAGTGTCTCCTAACCCTCTCGCCTTTTTCTCTACCATGTTATTTCCTGTTCCTGTTCCTGTTTCATGTTATTCGTGCATGTTACATGAACTGATCCCTGCATCTGGATGTCCCTTTGTTTCATCCAGATCCATTCCACTCCTATTCTGGTCAAAACTCCATGGCTGACCTTCCCCAGTCCACCTACTGCTACGTATCCTATCCAGCCCTCCACTAGTGATGGCTAAATGAAACCTCATAAAGCAATGAAGTTTTCAAGCTCATTGCTTTTCCCAAAGATTCATTAATTGGTGCTTCAGCAATTACCTGCTAGTGACATCTGCTGCTGAAACTGCAACAGTCTTGTCAATCAGAACCTACTTCAAAAGATTTGTATATATAATATTGTCATAATGTTTTTGTCAAAACCAAGTTTAGTAACAGGAGAGTCAAATAAATATTTAACTGTCATCTATTTTTAGTTACTAAAATGATTAGTAGCCAAATTAATCTTGGTATATGTTGACTGTCAGCAGTGTTTCCATTTATCCTAGACTGATTTGACAATAAAGACATTTGCTGTTTTAGTGTATTAGGAGTGCAGTGCTTGTTGGGACAGACAGTATTATCTGTGTTTTGATTTGCTTCCTGAAAAACTAAAATTCTTCAAGATTTTCTTTTTCTCAGATGTAGTTGGCTCTGATCACTCATAGTTCCATGCAGAATTTTACTCTTCCAACAGCTTTAAGTTTGCTTCTGATGTGCAAACTGATAATATAATATATTAATAGTGGAAATTTTCAGAGGGTGAGTATTTGCGGAGGTTAGAGGTGTTAATTGTTTTTAAGAAGCTTATTGTAAGTGGTCATCTCAACTTATCCCCAAATATCAGAGTTTTTACTCCTGCTGACTTCATTTCAATCAAGTTTATTTTTGTGACACATTTCAGCAACAATGGAGTTCAAAATGCTTTATACCATAAAAACAGAAATATAGTCTAAAAACAAAGTTGGATGCAGCCCAACTTTAGATGGAATACATACATACAAAGTTAAATTAATTTCTCCTGGGTGTAATTACAATAGTTAAAAATTTAATTAATACAACTATGGCTCCAGGGCCATAAACGGTTGCTTAGGTTGCTTATGCTGGCCCTGAATGCGAGGCATTGTTTGTTGGCAGTCACATGGTTTTCAACAAGTCAAGCATCGAAGTGTGGCTTCATCTGACACGGCCCCTTTTTTACTCAGTACAAACCTCGAATCCTGGCTTCAGATGTCCCAACTCACAACACCATCACACGGCTGCTAATACTGGTTCCCACCTAGAGGCGAGAAGGCTTTGTGAACTCATCACCTGGACTGAATCCTCCATTTCATCACCAACATTCGCTCCATTCATCTCTACTGTAAGAACATCACATCCTAAAGTTTTCTCGTTTTCACCATCACCGCTTACCTGTCTGCCATCTGCTAAACCAGTGGATGTTAGATATTTTTTGGTATTATCATTTTGGATAATACTTTAGTTCATATTCAGTCTAATATTAAATGATAGTTAATCAACATTCAGTCTAATGTGAATCAGTAAATGACGTACAGTGCGAATACTTTTTGATTGCTGTATAGNATAGAGCCAGCCAGCCTGTCGCCTGTTTCATTGTTATCATTTCTGACTTCATTGTTTATCTTTTCTGACTTTTGTTAGCAGTCTGGGCCTCCCTTCTGAAGCTGCTGCCCCCGCGACCCGACTCCGGATAAGCGGAAGAGAATGGATGGATGGATGGATGGACTTTTGTTATTCCAAATAAAAGTCCTGCTGGAGCAGAGAGACGGCAGAACGCTCTGTGATCGACTCGGAGGAGTAGAGTCGCTCGGCCTTCTCCTTCTGCAGAAGTTTGGTCATATTATTCACATACGTTGTCTGTTCTTTTAATGTAGGTTCAAGGAAAAATATCTATCATAACTTGGTGCCGAAAACCCGGGATCTCTCACAAAATCGCTGACAGGCAGAGGAAGACGCACTGAATCCATGCACGGCCAGAAGTCAATTGGACCTGGAAAGAAAGTCCCAGGAAGTGAATTCTTTGCTGGGCCAGCGGCGGAGGTCCGACTTTGTCTGCCAACGACTGAGTGACGAGATCCAACCGGACAACCCGAAAACTACAGAAACGTAAGTGAATTTTAAAATTGTTATTAAGGTTAGAGTCCTTGTTAAACAGAGATTTAACTAAAGGCGATAAAAGGTTAGAGTCCTTGTTAAACACAGATTTAACTAAAGGCGAAAGGGTTAGAGTCCCAGTTGACAGAGTTTCAACTAAAGGCAAAAGGTAAGGCTCTTGGAGCCCCCTTACTTTGAGGAGGCCCCATAAGGGTAACTCCTGGTGCGAATAGGAAGCTTGTCACTGCTGTGTGGTTTTGGTCTTGTGCGACGGACAAGATGTGACTGGTGCTGAGTTCTCTGAAAGTATAACTTATTGTCTTCTCTGGGGAACCACACCGAAACACAGTTTTGGTGGAAGTTTGTTCTTCAGAGGACAATAAGGCCCTATTGGAGCACTTTCCGTGAAGAGGCACAACACAGATCATATTGCGTTTAAGCCGCAGAGTCATTACTGTTTGTCATTACTGTTTGCCATTTGCTGCTGTGTTGGTGTGTGCATGAAGGAGTGAATGGTGTGAATGGTGTTTCTCTCTCTGAGAGTAAAACTCTCTGCTAAAATTGCAAGTGTTTTAAATAACGGGTAACACAAAGTTTTGTAATTCCTCACTCGCTGAGGCCCCGGAGGGGAAGAAAAGTACATGCTGTCTAGGTTTCCTGGAAGCACTGTACACATAATTAAAAAAAATGGGAAAAAGGTGTGAAAGTGTGAGTGATTGGAGGTTTAAATACAGCTTGGTATTTTACCTCATATAAAACAGTAGNGAATACCACAACAAGGTATTTTTAATTGCTGGCCTACTGAAAAGAATCTCCAGTTCATAGGACTCCCTAGGAGTCAACGAACCTGGACCAAATTTAAATAAAGATAAGAAGGGTTAAAAAGGAGGATGAGCTGAGGTGGCCTAAACTATGGTTAAAAGCAGCCACAGACCTAAAATTGAACAAATTGAAAAGGTTAAAGAAAATTTGTAGAAGCAGAAAACTTATTTGTGGAAGGAGAAGGTAATAAGGTCATTCTTGTGGCGGTGTGGGGAGTGCAGGCTCCTGCATCTGCCCCTCCCCTCGCCGATCCAGCAGCTCGTCTGCCCCGGTGTCGGCGGCTGCAGACCCAGCAGCTTGACTGAGCCCCTCATTGGAGGACGGTGAACACCATCCATCCATTTTCTTGCACCCTTGTCCCTTGGCGGGGTCGGGGGTTGCTGGTGCCTATCACCAGCTGACGTTCCGGGTGGTGGGCGGGGTACGCCCTGGACAGGTCACCAGTCTGTCGCAGGGCAACACAGAGACACACAGGACAAACCACCATGCACACACACACTCTCACCTAGGGCCAATTTAGACAGACCAATTAACCTGACAGTCATGTTTTTGGGTTGTGGGAGGAAA
>CAEGAF010028177.1:0-30972 GCA_903067075.1 Micropoecilia bifurca | reverse complement strand
AGACAAAGGCATTTTCAGTTTCAGTATCATCAAACGACAATGAAGCAGGTGGTAAGTTGTCATTCCTTATGACTAGCTTCAGGTTTTTAGCCTGAATTTTTGTAAATAGAAGATAAAAGCTGCTTCATTGTCGTCTGATGATTCTGCTGCGTCTGTAGCTCTCTGCCCACCAGGTTCGCTGACGTGGCTTTTGGCAAGTTGCTAATATGTAAACGCTGACGTTAACTTTTGGTGTTGTGAAATCTTTTTAAATTCACCATTAACATCAGAGTCCTCGTCTTTAAGATCCCAAACAAGGGATATGAAAATGACTCAAATTTGAAACAATTTTGATGGAAATGAGTACCTTCTGAACTAAAGCGTTTTGGCGTCGGTTGTATTGAAATGCTGTTTTGACAACTCTGGCTGCAGCTCTTGTCACTGCCTTCACACATGTTGATTAGATAATTCTCAGAATGAATCTGCTTGTTGGATTTTGATTTGTGCTTTTGGGAAAACAGGGCACAGCACGTGTGGCCTGGAGACTGTTGTGCCAGCCTCTGTTATTGTTTGATCGAACATCAGTGGCTGCGTCTAGAGGGCAGTGGAAATGGAAGTTTAACTGTGCTACCTCAAAATTGATGTCACACAATCGTACTTTATCTATAACCCGGGGCATTAATGACAGAGTCTGACTGTTGCATGCTTTGGAGGCACAGACGGCCCATAATCTCAACACATCGACTCATACAATGTGGATAACAAAGTGTCTGTGAAGGGGATTTATATTGCAAAATAATATATATAATAAATGGAGATTCTGGCAAATTTCTAAAGCACTACTTCAATTCGGCTTAGGAAGACAAACTAGACAGTTTGGAAATACTTCCAAGTTTGACAGACAGTCATTGTCTGGAAACTAAGGTGGTGCCGCCCGTCACTCTTATCAACGTAATGCTGTTTTAAAGCTTTACTTGGCAAGCAGTGAGCATGAATGTTAAACAACCAAGCTCTGGTCGGCTGTTTGAGTAGATTGCCCAACTAAATACTCAGCTAATATTGACTTGTTCTACTTGTGTAACGTTGGAAAGAGCAGAATGGCAGCAAGGTTTTGGATTTTAAATCTTTTACTGAGTTTATTCTGTTTCAACCTGCATTCTATAATCTGGCACCAAATATGCCAACATTATTTAGCAATATTTAATAATATAATAACTGCAGTAATACATCTAATCACGTTATTTTAGGATTATGGGATTTTTCTGTATCGAATAGAGAAAAGATTATGTTACTTTAGTTAACTATTTGAAATTGTCAGACTTTTTTTTCTTTTTTACGAGTGCAGTACAAGAACTGAAGAAAGGAGCTGAAAGGAGGATGAGGAAGTGAAGGATGTGCTTCAGTTAACAGAATAATCACAGATCACAGCAAGTCCCCCTTTAATTGGTGTAACTTTTTTTTACCAGTAAGAGGATGCTTTGGTTTAAGATTTCTTGCTATGGTTCTCACTCCAGTCATTAAGTCCACATTAAGTCAGGGAGTGTTTACATTTGTGGCTCAACTAGCGCTTGACGACATGCCAGACTCAGGAGAATCAGTCTGTGAAATCTTTTCAAAGCGCCTGAACATTTTGTCTCCTCAGCTCTGACCAAGCAGAAACATGACCAACTTCAGCACCGTCACCCAGAAACAAACAAAAAACGAAAAACCACTTCTCACATACATGTGTAATCCTGGCAAGACGTTCCAGGAGCAGGAGTTTTTCCTCGGGAGAGATTTCAACAGAGATACTTCCTGTAATGCTTTCAGAAGCTTGTAATAACAATCACAGCCTGTCAGCTGCAACAAAAAGCATGTTTGCTTTGGCGGCACGATTTGCTAATGCAGTCGTTTCACGGTGACTGGTCAAAGCATGTTAAGTGTGTGGGCCAACTGCGAAGATAAGACTGAAAGAAAAAAAAGGCTCCAAACATTTTCCTTCCAGTGCACTTAAAGACGCTGGAGTTCTGTTTTTGTGTTGATCGGATCCTTAAGTGCGTTCTGCTTTTAAAATCTGAAACCCTGCCCTTAAATCCCAAAAATTATTCTCTTGCACGCACGCTGCTTCACAAAAATGATGCGATAAAACAGCATATTTCTCATCCTTTACTCCCTTTGATCAGAGGATTTAATGGTTCATATGTTGGATTTGAACCATTTTCAATTAAACGTAAACTTCTTTCAACCCCTTGAACTTTTTAACATTTTGTAATGTTGCAACCGCAAACGTCAATTGAGATTTTACATCGTAAACCTACACAAATTAGTCCGTAGTTGGGAGGTAGAAGAGAGATCCAAGACATAAGTGGGAATTATTCTCTCACCAATAAGTCCATTGGTGAGAGAAAGTTATTGAAAGTCATGTTTTTAGTTTGACAAAGCCATGTAGGAGACATAAAAAAATATTTGTAAGTAGGGAAAAGTAACACTGAACACATTATTACCACAGTAAAACATGGTGGTGGCTGCAGGGTTGCTTTTCTTCTGCAGGAACAGGGAAGACACAGAGTTGATAAGATGGATGGAGCTAAATAAAGGCAGACCCTGGGACGACGTTTATTATCATAAAACAAACAGCCGTGTGTCCAATGAAGAGTTTAGATTGAATCATTTTCATGTGTCAGAATGGCCTAGCCAAAGTCCAGACCTAAATTCAACTGTGACCGAGTGGAAATGCTTGAACCGGTGTTATTATTGCTGTGTGGAGAAACGCATCGCTCCCGGTCATAAACAACCAAATCAGATCCAGGAGGTACGTCTTAGCGCTGTCAATCAAACTTGTGTATCTGACATCACTGGTGGCCAGTCTAATTAGCCTGAGCATGCTACATTGCAGTAAGCTAGCAATAGCTTAGCAAAGAACAAGAACGTGAGTGATTGACAGCACTGAGACCCTCCTCTTGGCTCTGATTGGTTGTTTCTGACCTAGCTGGGTATTTCTATAGTTGGCACTGGGAGAAGGCAGCAGAGCTCAAATTTTTTTCACAAATTATCTGTTTCAATACCACACAGTCATGACACAGTGACAGTTTTAACAAATATGTAAAAAGTCACAAACCCCAGCTTTAAACTTTGTGGTAGTAAAGTGACCAAATGTGGGGGAAAAAAGTGTTATTCATCTAACACTCGGCCCCGGTTGTGACATTCAGATGGAGCGTTGACATTAAACTAATTGCACCTCTGATTTGGCCTCTTATTAAACCGACAGGTGGAGTGGATCTCGCTGCACACGAGGGCAGATTTCAATCAGTGTGCATCTACGAGGGCCGGCCAGCATCTTCAAAACCCACCACGCTAATCTGCCACGGGATAACCGATCACACTTCACGGAGCAATTGCACCCCGCCACCTGCGCAGATGCTACTTTCCCGAGGCCATCCGGAGACTTCTCCTCCTGCGCGCTCGCATACGGGCACAATCAACACAATACCTGCGCCGCTTTTTGGAGAGCTTTTAGACTAATCAGCTCTGACAAGTGGAACAAAACAATTTAATACAGAGCTGATTTCACATCTGAGCGGTTCGTCATTTACATAAGCTTTTCACAGTCTGCTCACTGAGCTGGGACAGGCATGCGGCGTGCCAAGAGAGACCGAAAAGGCTCGCTCCGAAATATTCTGCTCCCCACCTCTTTATCTGACCTCACCAAGGAGAGCGCCGCACATGCATGCAGAGGCTCATTTGGGATACACATGTGTGCAGATTTTTTTTTTTTTTTTCCTTTTTTCTTTTTGGCCCTGCAACCACCCTGTTTCCATCCTGCACACACAGACACAGGCGTGCACACGTACACACACTTTTAGTGTCCTGTGGTTAGCAGAGAGAGGAAGCAGTGGCGCGTCTCTGTGCTGACTTAATGTCTTTTAACAGTTTGGCTCCAGGACCAAGGGTTGGCCAGAGATGAGCCAAAGCCAAAACTGGGCCTGATCATCTGTGACGGCAAGAGAAAACCCGAGGCGAAGTGGGTTTGTGCGTGCGTGTGCTTGTGTGTGAGTTTGAGAGGTGAGCGCCCTCACTGGCTTCTCCTCTCCACCCCTCATTTTCTCTGTTTCAGTGTGTGTGTCCACATGTGTGAGCCCATTTGTCGGCGGAGGCTACAGGGGACAGAAACACCAGCAGACTGAATTACCCTGGACAAAGCCATTGACCGAGGCATTAAAGTGACAATAGAATATTTACAGCACATGGAGCCGATTCAGTCCGCTGCCTAATACGCAGCACATCAATATCCTGGAAAACGCTCGTAGCATGCTGCAGTGGAAACTGCCCAGGCTAGCATGGACATGCAGTGTAGTAAAAAAAAAAAAAAAGGGGGATAAGAAAAAAAAAGTTTTCCTCCCCATTACTGATTTCGAAATCTGGACGGCCTTAAGTAAAAATAGGATTCCCTCTTTGCCTATTAATTCTGCTCTCTGCCTGAAAACCCTAACATATGGACGTTAGTTCATAACCCTTAAGTTCAGACACATGGGTTATGCAGGAGGACAATCATCTAAAGCACACAGAGTCCGAATGAAAAAAAGTGGAGGTTTTGGAGTGGCTTAGTCAAAGTTGAAAAATGAAAAAGAAAAATGTTTTCTTTTCTGTAGAGAAAAGCAAAATTTCTCCACAGTGATGTAGAAGACTTGCAGCCACTTATGGCAAATGCCTCTGTGGCAGTAGGGGGTAATTACTTTTTCACCCCGCCTGGTTTAAACCAGCCGCCGTTTTCTACGCTCTGCTTCGTCCAAAACTGTCTGGACCGTCGGCGATTGAGAAACGATTTCATCCTGGAGGCATCGACTCTGTTGAGGTTTTAAATTTTTACCCAGCCACTAACTTTTTTTCTGTGACGTTCAATACCAAGATGTTTACTCGAAATAGAATTTGCTGTAAACATTTACCCTTTTCAAGAGGTGCATCGCTCAGGTCCATCTTGAAAATGAGATCCAGATCTGATTGGGGATTTACCTTTTTAAATAAAGGAAATAAAAATCAAAATCCTCCACTGCGAAGAGAGAAGTACCGATCCGAACAAGATGGCTTGAACGTTTAGGGACAATTCAAGGTTAATGTCAATTCAATATTTGGGTGAACACGGACTGAACTAGGGCTGCAATTACTTTTATTTTAATTAACTATTAAACTATTGACCATTTTGACAATCAATTAATCGGATAAAAATTTGCTACATTATGCTGATTTTCCATTTAAGATTTTTGTTCATACAATATAAATTTTTTTTTTTTACTATTTTAGGATTAATTAGACTAATTAGATAGCAAAAGGTGCCTAAACTGAGGACTTTTCACATAATTTGAGTTTGGTGAAACTAAAACTACAACACTTGAGGTGTTTTGGGGATTTACAAAGTTCTTTTTCCATCTTAAATGCAAATGTCTATTTTTTGTATAGTTTTGGCTTAATTATGGCTCTGAATATGTTGTTCTTTCAGCAAGCGTTAAATTATTACGCTTGCTGAAATCGATTATTGAGATTAATCAATAATCCTGCACATCCTCATTAACAGTTTAACCCCTATAGACTGAACAGCTTTGTTCACCCTCTTTGCTACTGTTGGTAAATCTAGACAGACTGTAATTCTAAAACAGCGCAGAAAACCACAGGAAATTGTCACTGTTCACAACTTCTCCTTCGGTTCGTTGATTGAAATTCTACCAAAGAAATCAAAGTAAATGGGAGAAATCCCAGACGGAGCAGTGAGGGGGATTAGAATAGAGCAGAATTGCGGAGGAAGGTAATATCCAGTCTAGTTTTCACTGGAAAAATAGTGCCTTGAATAAATTAAACCCTTTAAAAAATTACATTTTGTACTTGTTAGGTTATTTTTGTCTGGCATTAAAATTAATTTGATGATCTGTAACACTTTAATGTGACCAAAAAAAGTCACCAAAACAGAGGGGATACAAAAGTGGAGAAGTGTTTGAATACAGTCCCCCAGACAGATTAACCCACTAACTGATGCTGATTCGAAGGCAAACTGGGAGGCAATGGGAAGAGAGCAGAGCACAGCAGGGCAGGGCGGGGAAATGACTGCTGCTCTGCTTGACTAAAGTTCCCCTTGGCGCTGGAGAGAGCAGACTGCAGAGGCCTCACCTCTCAGGTGGCCACCATGTCACCTTGTCAGCTAATATCTGACACAGTAGAACAGCTGTGTCTTACCAGTGTTTATGCAAGTGGGGATTGGTGGTGTAATTACGCAGAGCTGTGCACAAAACGTGCTCATGAACGTTTAGGAACGAGTCGAGGTTCACAGCCCGAAAGACTCCGAGGTTACACACACACACACACACACACACACACACACACACACACACACACACACACACACACACACACACACACACACCCTCCACTCCTACGGCTCAACTCCAAAAAAAAAAAAAAAAAAATCTGCATCGAATCACCCAAACATGTCACTCACGTTTTCAAAAAGTTCCACGCGGACGGCTAACCGCTGCGCCGATCTCGCCCGTATTCACAGCCAGTTAGATCATGCTCACACGCACCACAGACCTCTCTACCTCCTGTCTCAGTTTCACAGTCCAGAGCCGGGCGAAATGGCCAACACATGTTGGGGAAAATAAATGCGGAGTGTTGGAGGTCAAACCGTGGTCTCTGCACAGCTCTGTTCTCATTTAGTTAAGTACAGACCACCGCATACTTAGCTTGATTGTGAGACGCTGTCTACCGTTGCTCCTTTGCTCCTTTTTAAATATTTTATATCATCCGTAACTCGCAAGCTGCGGGAAATTAAGAGCACTTTCCAACAGCTGTAATTTGAGAGAAGAAACAAGTCAGCGGAGTGCTGCACGTTGACAGTGATGTATTTACGCAGCACTGATTAGAAATGTACAAACTGCTATGTTACATGCATTAGAGGAGAAATAGAGCCTGATGTATTGCACGTTGGCATACGGCGCTGCAGCGGAGTGTTGAAATACACAGAGCTGTGGTCCAGGACCTTCGTACAAGCGGGCCCGGTTCTCCGTTTCTCTGGCGTCGAACATGCCCGGCAAGAAGATGTATGACAAGGATCTGCAGTCTTTATGCAGCGGAACATCATGCGTTAAACCATGACTTCCTTATGTTACAGCAATTAAAGAGGGGAATGTGGTGTTTTATCATGCGAGCTACAAAAGTTATTTTTCAGCGCGCATGAAAAATGTTTCAGAATCTGCTGCCTCTGTAAAGTGAAAGAGAGAAAAATATCCCCATGCCAAGCGATGCAAAAATGACACAGATGAAAACCACTTGGAGTGTTCCCAGAATGTCACAGAGCCACAAAATAAAGTAAAAACAAAACAGGAAAAGAAAAGAAAACTGAGAATCTGTCCAGATCTGGCAGGCCATTTCTGTTCTGGCTCTTGTTGTTGTGGAATTATCGATCTCTCTGTGGATGTGATGGGTTGGATGCCTTTGTTTAATAAAAACTCCGAAAATGTGTGCATCAGCCATTTGTTAAAATCTGACACGTTCGCCTCACAGGCTTTCATTCACAGGCTACAACAACACGCTGCCATGAGTCTCAGGAGGCCGTCGCACGACGCAGGGAAAAAGGTGACCTAGTAGTAAAAGTGACTGAAAAAAAAACTTCATTAACTATTAATATGGATGATTTATGGCCCAGTAATATTGAATGGGGAATAAAACGAAATCCTTAAACGACTTCAACTGTGACTGGACTCCTTTCATGCTTGTTAGCTGCACTTGGCCTTCTACTACTAACAGGAGGAAGCAGCAGAGGCAGAAGCCTGTTATTCTGTTTCCCCATAACTTTTCAGAACAGATGATCAAAATACTACATTGTTGGTGTCAAATTATTTGAGATTTTATATTTTAAAACCCAGCCGGCAGAGATGTGCGGTTGCTTACGGTCAGTGTCGGGCCCATTTAGTGGGGAATTCACATGTTTTTCTTGGGTTGGCATTAGCACTGTAAGCTAACTAAACAACCTAAAATACTAAGCCATAAGACAGGTTTTTAACCAAGTTGATTTTAATTCACAATTCAAACATGCATCAATAAATCTGCTAAATTCCAACCAATCTTTACTTTCTTGAGTAAGTTTTAAAATTATTTTTGCTAATCTGTTTCCATTTAAGAATTGGTTTTATAATAACAAAAAGTACAACTGGACTAAAGAAGAAACTTTTCACAAACCTGTAAATTTTGACATCCACAGTTTAAATGTGACTTTTATATCCCGGCGCAACTTACTAGCAAGCTCGACTTTAGCATTAGCTCTGTAAGCTAGCTCATGCTGGACTCAAAGTTTAGTTGTTGCTCCAACTTTCTGAAGAAATAAAACAAGTTTTTAACTAAGTTGATATAATCACTCACAATGTGAAAAAACACATGAGTTTACTGTGAAGTAAAGCAGCACATTTAGCTAATGCTAGCTAATGTGTTCACAATTTTGTTACAAACAAGTTAGTTTATTAGCATTTAAGAATTATTGAACATTGCATTGACAAACTACAACAGTTGAATGTAAGTCAATTTAATGGCTAAGATTTAATACACCCCAAAATGTCATTTTGTAGTGTACATTCCCTATAAAATAAAATTCAATTCAGCCTCATATAATAAAAATAATAGAGATGGTTAACTTTTTTCTACTTTTCAGTCTTTTTCGTTTACAAGAAAACAAAAACTCCAGTTATCCAGACACCAGCTCTCAAATTTCATTTTTACAAGCAGAAAATGAAAATTTATGAAGGAAAGAATGTTTTTCTAAGTTTATTGACATAAACACAGGAAAGAAATAACAGTCCTCTCCTCGCGAGGTGTGAGACTTTCCCCCTAACAGTCGAATTAAAGGGGAGGGAAACAAAACCGGAGAGCGATCCACATGCTGGGTACGAACCAACAGCAGAAGACAGATGAAAGAGTCCAGCTTGTCTGCTGTCCTTCATTAGGACTTGTCCGGGATGCAGCTGGATGTACTTACCTTTAATAGTGCTGATAATTAGCCCTGCCATTCTACATTCGCCTGACATAAACACACCGCCACTCACTCACGCACACACGCGCTCTCCGTAGAGTTTATTACTTGGACGGGAATCATTATCAGGGATAATTTGAAAGCAATTTTGAGGCTCACCTATTACCTCTGTTTTGGTTCCTTCTGGTCATTAGCGGAGCTGTCAGGAAGATTGAATATTACACATTTCGAGGGGGGTCTCTGACTCCAGGTGTCAAGAGAGGTTAGGAAGAGCAAACGCACTGACGGCGCGCCGTGAGCACAGAGCCGTGAACCGGACCCGCTTTCCAGCTGAAACGAAACGAGTTTGGTTGGTCAATTTTTCCCAGTTGTGTTTTGGAGACCGTTCAGGATTTTTGCTCTTGCTACTTGTGGGCAACGGGGGCTGTAGAAAGTTAAGCACATCTCACCATCACTCTTTTATTCTCTACATCAACTCAGAGTGAGAAATTAATCACATTTCCAGGTGATGTGAGAGGAGAGGGCTGTGGAATATCAATAAAGAGCTCAATTATATATGTGAGGTGCGACCATTGTCTGCCGAAGTCTTCCTCTTTGTGGGATTAATTATGAGGCTGCATTTTACCTGCTGATTTCATTAAACCCTTTCATGTCTCAGCTCCCATCTATTCTTTGGGCATTAATATGCAGATCAAAAGAAAAAAAAAGAGGAGCCTGATTTTTCTCCAGCAAACAGCGAGGTCATGCTTCAAATTAGCATATTATTAATCTACATAAAACTGCTCCAAAGACATAGTCTTATTAGTGTCACTGCTCTGGGTGCAGTTTCACATGGCCTGAACCGTGACAAGCCTGAGTGGGCTTGTTATTCTGAATGTAACACTATTAACTTTACACTGGTACATTCCATGGTATGTGCATGCATACGCTCTGGCTGAGTGACGCTGCGTTCAGGGGCCTGTGATTTACAGCTCCTGTATCAGATGTCGCCCCGTTGTAAACTTCACTACTCGCTCGTCTGCTTCAGCTCTCAAGTCTTACAGGGTGAAACCAGAAGACAGAGCAGGACGTCCTATTTTTTATTTATTTATTAAAAATTTTTATCATGTAAAAAAAAAAGTGGGAGGAAAATGTTTTTGCTATTAAGCCATGTTTTTCTCTGATAATCCGAAAGAAAGTACTTGATGGATCTACATCGTTTCTGCTACTACAGCTACAAACACTTTGCAGTTATGTTTCTGTCAGCTTGACAAAGCTACACTCTGGACATTATTTTTCTTTTTTTTTTCTTTTCGCCATTTGTTGCAAAAATAACTCGAGCTCAATCGGAGTCACACCCTGTATTTTGCTCCATTCACCTTCCCATCATGTCAGAGAAACTTCCTTGTCCCTGCTTAAGAAAAACATCCTTGTAACCAGAGATAGTGTGTTATGCGTTCTAATTACAGGATTTCTTCTGCTGTCGTATAAGAAGTCGACAATTTACTCAGTAGTTTGTGGCTGTAATGTGTAAAAAAAAAAAAAAAGTGTGAAAGGTGAATGAATACTTTTGCATCGCTCTGTAATTAGGGCTCCCTGAGAGGCCATGCGGCCAAGGCTGGGCCTATGAATAAACTACCAGAGAGTTGTTGGTATTTACAAGCTGAATGCAAATGTCAAAGTCTCTGTAGATCATCTGCTGCTCTCCTGCTGAGTTCTCTAGACTGTTTTGTATTCTTACAGCGCTTTAACTTAAAGCCGGAGAAAATTAAATCACGGAATCATAACGGCGAAAGGTCAAAATATAAATATTTCATCATCTGATATTTTCTGTGTAAGGGTTTGGGTTTATGCGGACTGATGTTCAGGCTGTGGAAATGCACATCCATCAGGCTTCTGCATCTTTATTTTGACTGAGCAAGGTCGCACTTTGACGGAATAGCTAAACTCGGACCGGGGTCGCAGTTGAGCACGGGTCAGTGTGTGATTCCCCTGGCATTATTATGACCAGGGGTAAAAATACAATTACTTCCATGCCTGCTGAAACAAAATAACACTGATTAAAGTGGTTATGATAATCCTGATGGGGACAAAACACATCCCAGTGTAGAAAACACTGATCACAGGTCAGTAATTTTACTCCATTGTGCCTCTTACTTGATTGACGTTACCATGAAGTATCGACACTTCTGGTATCGAAATTTCTGGATATTCTTCCCATTGTGAGTAACTTCAGTAAGCGAAGAACAAGTTTGTTTTTACCAAAATACACCAGATACAGAACCACAGCTACGGCTTAAGATAAACACAGTCTTAGTTTCTATTTGCTGAAACATTTGAAGGTCAAAAAGATACATTAAACACTACATATCGTCACTAAAAGTACTTTACCGTGTTCTGATATGCAAATACTTACCTACTGTATTAGTTTAATAAGACTTATATCGAAAAAAATGTTTTTCTGCCTTAATTTGTTATTGATTTCTATTCTTATGTTTTATTTTAGTATTTACAACACAGGATTTTGCCCATAACTTTACACTTTTTGTCTGTATTTCATTATTTTTTAAATAATAAATCAGATGTTTTGGTCCATTACTCAGTACTTGAGTAATTTTTTCACCCAATACCTTTTTAGTCTTGCTTGAGTAATTTCTTGGCTGGATACTTATTATGTTTACTTAAGTAAAATATGTTGAAATAGTCAAGTAGGACAGTTCCTGAATGTGTGTAGCATTCAGTAACATGTTGCTGCCCCCTCCCTCATGACCCCGGTCAGCTAGCTGAAGGAATTCTTTTTTTTTTGTTACAGAAAAGACCTAATCGGCTTTCTGGAAACGCTTCCTGGTGGGAAAGGAAAGGTCACTACTCAAAGTACAAGCTGTTTTAAACTAAAGCAATTTCCTCGTGTCATACATTTTTGTTTTAGATCTGTGTGGGAATACTGTGGAACTGTGGTATTTGTTCCCAAGGTTATCATACCAAGAGGATCTCGCACCAACCCAAAGTAGATACACATGCAGAGAGTGACAATGAACAAGTGATTACTCTGTCCACCTGCTTAAGATCAGTCACCTTGTTCATGGACGCATTACAATAACCAACAAAATCAGTTTTCATATAAGAATATCCTTAAAATCAAGGTTTAGGATCCACTTCAGTCACAAGTAATGAGGTTAAATTTCAAGTGAATGTTATCTGTTAGTGGCTAACATTTAGCCAGTGAGATGGATTCTCATACAAACAACCTAAAAAGAGGTTTAAAGCCTTTATATCCTGCCTTAAGTTGACTTTATTAGCACAAAATGTGATATTTTTTTATCTTTATAGAGCAACGCTAGGAGTATAACAAGCTAATCTTTTCTTGTATATGCACTTGGACTATTAGCTCTAGTAGCTAGCTTGTTTTTAGCTTTACAAATATACTTTCAAATAAGTGCTACCATACAAAGAGTGATGTTCACCACATCTTTCTTGTCTACACAGTGATTTTATGAACTTGTAGGTGTGGACAAACAGAAATAGGTGAGGGAAATGATTCTTCTCCAGACAAATGAAGAAAATCGTGGCTTTTGTTCGGAAAGTGCATGACATTGACATATGGCGGGCCAGAGCAAAGATGGGGTGGAACTAAAATGGCGGAAAATCTTTGTAGTGTTTGCTCCAGCTGTCTTTGCGTAAGTTAATTCATTTTAACACTTCGGGCAGATCAATAGGGCTCCATACCTGCCGCTGGTGTGACCAATAAAATGGTCGAGTAACTCAAGTCTCTGCACCCCGTCCTGGAGCGCTGAGGCCCGCTTGTCTGTGCAAACCCCCCACCACCCCACCGACTCCACACACCCTTTTCCTTTCTTAATGATCAGGATTAGAGAGGCTGGGGCCTCTACTGTAGGAGGAAGCAGCTGCTTCCATGCTCATTATAACCTCACAACTCCGCAGAGTGGTAACAGCTGGAACACACGTTCCAGAAGGAGAGAGCCGAGACACTATGAAGATCTCATGTGGCAATAGGCATTCCACGGCGAGCGGCTAGCGGCGGCGCTGCGGCATCGCATGTCACGCGGATGACAGGGCGAGCGGACGTGGACTGACTGATCCATTAACGGATCCATTTGTTTTGGTGGCGGCGGCTTGCTTTGGGATCCCGCGTCGGTTGAAAACTCCGCACAACTTTCCGTCGCAATCGTGTCATCTCGTAATTACCCCGCGTTTCTGTGTTCAGATGAAGAGATGGATTCGCTGTCAAGTGACAGCGGAGTGTTACTTAATAGATCGCTTTAATCAAAGGGCCGTAGTGTGGTTAAATGACAACTGTTATCTCGGGCAGACGATATCTGCTGCTGATGATGATAACAAGATGAGACGGGCTAATGAAATGAGTAGGGGGGGATGAGGGAGTGCATTGATAAGGCTGCCTATTCAGAGTCTAGACTCAAACGTTGCTTTAATGACTCGATGATCCTTTGAATTTATAATAGGACAGGGCTCATCTGTGGAGGGATGATAAAGCCGTACCGTAGTTTGGAGCGGTTGATGGGCCATTTGCTTTGCACAACCTCTCGAAGCATCTGTATACCTGCAGGGGAAGGCAAACAGATACGAGACGAAGGCGGGGGAAGAAGAACACATTTGCACCCCTAACTCATAACATATTGACTCTTCCTGTCGGTTTTTGAGCTGCTCTGCATAACGAGTTTGCTGTGTAACAATTACACCGTCGGCGCTCACAGATCACGTAAAAGGGAGCGAAGGGAAAGAACGGGCTGTTAAGAATTTTAATTACAAAGCTCAGGTTTTCCCCTACCTTTTTGTTAAAATAATATTTCTGTCGTTGTTTTGACACGTTTCAGTATGTCGTGTTAATGAAGCAATTTGTGCAGCTGGCATGGCCAAGTTATTAGCCCAGGAGGGCCTCAACCGACCCGTGCAGCTCTAGAACAAGACCAGAGATGCACCAATTGGGGGATTTTGTGGTTCAGTTCCGATCACAGATTTGCTGAATTGGATTCCTTCAGCCTTTTCTGGGTAAATTGAGTGATAAATTGAGCAGTAACACGTTTCAATAAAACAAAAGCATATTTTCTCTAACTACACAGCTGCAGCATTGAAAGTCTACTGAGTAATATTCTCTGTCTTAAGGGGTAAATGTATCTGCATCTTTAGATAAAAGTCAGATGAAAGAAAATGTAGAAAATAAAAGATATTTCAGTTTTTTTCAGAAATATGACATTAAAGTAAATAAAACTTGAGTCAAGCTTGATATTTGAAAGGGAAAAAAGCTCTGATCCACGGTTACGCAAGACTTCATTTATTCGTTCATTGTTAATATTCAATGAAGCCCTTCTGATATGATTGGTCATTATTTATTTACATTGAGACTAGAGTGTTAGAGTATGCAGCTCTGCACTTGAGCACATCTTGGCTAATATTTCAAAACAGGGACAACGCGATACGGACTTTGATATCGTAAACCATCTTTATTGCAGCAATCAGCTTGGCTAGCACTGTTCGTATTGCCAATAAAAAGCGTCTCTGTGTCTGTTCCTTCTGTTGTCAGCTCATGTATAACTTCCTCTGGCAGCAGCCTTGGTGTTTTTTTGTTTTTTTTTTGAAGCATTGAGCTTCCAGAAATTTTATTCTGAAATTTAGAAAATGCCATCACTCAGTAAACGTGTGTAACCAGAAAAACGATCTCATCAGAGCAACCCGGTAATGTTTCCACTGAAGGGAAAAGATCATCTCTCTGCATGTCCAAATTAGAGGTCACATAAACCTCAAAGCAGTGGAAGAAGGAAATAATCTTTCTGTTCGCTTGTCCGGAAACCAAACACACAGAGTTGAATCACGTGGCAGCTGGCTGAAAATCTCTCTTTAGCAGGCTCTTATTAATTCGATTTGCTGGAAGTGCGGCTGAGATTCTGCAGTCGCTGCTCGCAGAAGCTCCCTTCAGGTCAAAATTTCCATCTGTGATGTCTTCTGCTGCAGCGATCTCCTGAAAGTTTCCAGGTGGGAAGCGGGGTCGAAGCTTGACCCCTCACTGTTCTGGCTCTCAGGGATTCAACGGTAATCGTGGATCACACAGTAAGACCCTGCGATGATCCTGCAGTTTAAGCAAACACTTGAACTGCGATAAACAAATTTGTTTGTAGTCGATGCACGAAGAGAAGGCGAGACAGATACAATCAGCCATCACCAAATGCTCTGAAATTAATTGCGAATTAATCTTTACCTCATAAGAGATGACACTGTGGGTCCTGTAGTGTCTGTCTTTGTATGCTTGAATTTAAATTCAAACTATTTTAGTACGTGGGATCATTTAACTGAACCAAGAGTATGTGCTTTCATTTCAGCATAATTGTATCTCTTTCTGCTGCCACGCTTTGATCCTGCAAGCTTTTGAGTTATTTTTAATACAGTTAATAAACCTAATTAGACCAACAAGTGTGCCTGTTAAAGCCCCTGTTAAAATTACAGCCACTTCCACTACAGCTTGATAATTTAATATGACTATTTTGTAAAGTTATGGTTTAATTCAAATTACTTTTAGCGAACAATAATTTTTTTACTGGTCTGATACTGATAAAAAGACGCTACAAACTTATTACGTGGCGCAGAGCAAATAATCGAATGGTGTGTGTGAACTGCTGACGGAGCAAATTATAGTTGGAATCAATTTATCTTCAATAGATATACCATTAACACTATCATGATTATAGGTTATAGTTGAAATAGCTACTACATGCCAAATAAATGTCAAATTTGCAACAAAACTTCTTCCCAAAGCACATGAAACCTGAGGCCCGGGGGCCAAATCTGGCCCACCGTAGCTTTTTCTGTGACCCTTTAGACTCCAAATTACATCAACATGTTCTTCCAGTTTTTCACAAATTTGCAAAATTCACACAAAATCAACAAATCTCCATGTTTTTTTTCAGATGCTTACTGCAAATTTTCTCAAAATTGGTCAAAAACATTGAGTCTAAGTGACAGGAGCCTTACCTGCTGTCAACTTATAGTCCATAATTGATACTTGAAGTAATAAAAAGTCACATTTCACATCATACATTAGCTCAAATATCATAAATATGTCTAATTCCTTCCTAAATCCTAAATTGGCACCACAAATATGCAATTTTGGTTGCAGAAAAAAACTACTACAACAATCACAAACCCCTGGAGGAGCAGCTATTTATTAATATTTTAACAATTTAATTATTTTAACAATTTAATTAGGCCAATATTCTGGCCCAACCGGCCCTTTAAGAACATTCATGTTTTTGATCTGGTCCGAAATGAAAATGAGTTTGACACCCCTGTCCAAAAGGATTAAAATTGTTTTGTTGTTTTCCAGTGAAGCAGTACTAGAATTACTTAAACAACCTGCATGTTCCATCTGTTCCTCTGTGTAGCATAACGAAGCTGGTGCCTTCCTTTTAAGTGAGTTCTTCATCATGGCCGGCAGCTCACTCCTGTTTTCTGCCTTAGCTGCGGCAAAATTTGACAGGGTTTGGCTGTCAAGGGGGTCAACACCGCAGCCTCCGGCGACTGCGTCTTTATCTTTTTTAGGGAATTTCAACGCCGCGCTTCGCCCATCAGTCACTGCAGAAGTTTCTGGAGTTCTGCCACGGAGTGAAGACTCGCCGGACAGACGAAAGCAGCAGACTTAGTTACACTGAGCAGCACCGCTCTGACAGGCTGCGGCCCTCCTGTAGAGCCTGATCAGTTACAGACAGACCACTTTCTGCAGCACCATTTTTTATTTTAATTATTGCTTTGCTCTCTTTTCTTTGCTTTTTTTCTTCTTCGGGGAAAGATGTGAGTTAATGTATATTTAAGCACTGTACTTCAGTTAAATTTATTTAAAAGTAGAGATTTGTTGCCTCTGGTATTTTTAGGTGGGACACTTCGGCTTCTTCTGAGTTTTGCCATAGATAAAAACCGATTCTGCGGGGGGAAAAAATAAAAGTGCAATCATCTTGATTATTGCTTATTTTAGCACTTTGCCAAACATCCATATTTCCTTCACTAGTGATTTCAGAAAATAAAACCACATTTTCTCAAATATTGACACTCTAAAATTTCTACTCTGTGGGTTTTGCTCCATCTTATCTGTAATCTGCTGCTCTTACATGTATATCCCTCATTGGTCAGGAGGGCAGAAGCTGCGGTGATGGAGCTCTGAAACTATGCCACTACATGTCAGACATCCACTTTCTCTAAATGTGTCTAAATCAAAACGTACTTTTACTCTTTGGTTTTTGACCTAATGTGAGTATTACATAATACTTAAAATATGGCACATTTCTGTAAAACCATAGATCTGTTGAATTATACACAAAAACAATACTTCATAACTTTAACACATGAATTGGTTCAGCTCTTTGAAAAGGATGATGTAGGTTCTTCCTCTGTTTTTGAGCTAGATTAAATCATCTTGCTGTTTATTGTTCTGTGGAGTACCACAAGACTCCATTCTTAGTCCTCTTTTTTCTGAAAACCTAAAGTTCCCTTTAGATTTTAATTTGCGCTTAAAACACAGCCTCTTGCTCTTGTTAAAATGTATGTAGCTTACTGTGGTTTTATTACATTTACCTTTTCTTTTTTTCTGTAATGTTTCATATATTTTGTTCATTTTAAGAGTTAATCTGACCCTGTGCTTATTAAAAACTACTTTGTAGCTACGCCTCGTCATTTTGCACCTTTCTACTTTCATTTTGCACTTGCAAACAGTTTTGTTCTCATGTAAATCATTGGTTATTTTTTAAATTAGATAGATTAAAGAATCATGAAGATAAATGGGAAGAAATAATGCCATAACCTCACATGTAATTAGTCTAATTGCTTTTCATTATCTGACAACTTTGTGTTACAGTTTCCCCAATTATTCTGGTCTTATCTCTTTTAAAGAGTTTTCTGTTGAAATATATGCACATAGTAATGCTCATGAAGGAAACCATAATGAATATATTTGAATCATTTAGCCGCATATTCTTACAGTTTACTATTAACAGATTGTTGAATGAGGTACAAACGATCCTCCCGTTTTGTGGGCACAAAACCTAAAAACCTGTCAGATGTACCTAAAACTTCTGTATTCATGTTTCATGTTCAGATCTTTTACAGTGTTATAGATTTTCACTTGATTGATAAAGTGGTAAAAAGATGTGGCAACTATAATTCATTATTTACCACCGCTGGCTTTGCCCACATTTTCTGCACAGCTACGGCAAAACGCCTCGCGACTGTTTAGGCTGCACACTGGGAAAACCTTCAGCATCAGCATCTGATGAGGCGGCAGTGAGAGCAGCTTGAAAATGAATGTGCTGAGGCAGAGATCCCCCCAACACGGAAACACTTAGATGCTGAATGACTGCCGCAACCTCACTTGACACCTTCAAAAATACCTGTCGAAATTGAACTCTGCTTCTTTTGAAGTTCCCCTCGACTATCTATTTTCTTTCCTCCCCTCGCTGAGGAAATCTGAAAATATCCCTGCTGGCTGGCTGGCAAGGCCAGGGCCGAGGCGAGGCGGAAAACGGTGAAAATACCCAGAGGCTCCCTTTCTATAATTCTCCACTAATTGTCTGGAAGGCTCTGCGTTCAGGTGTGGAATAATACTGACCCGACTGCGTATTGAAATTCCGCTGCTCTGCTCCCCGGGGTCACATTCGCCATATTCAGTCTCCTTCGCAGAGCAGCGGATCCTGAGTTTAGCCCTTCTGCATGAAGTAATGAAGAGCAGCATGCGTTTAAAAAAGAATGTAGCTCCTCCTCCACCGTGATGAGGACCCGGCACCTTAGGGCCCATTATCCCGGCAATGCTGTGACAGGTAGACTCCTCACACCAAGAAACTCTGAACTTTCATTAAACCTCAGAAGAGGTGTCAAAATCTTAACAAGCACTTTTATGTTGCTACATTCGTCCCATCATGCCTACGATGCGGCTCCTATAATGGGACGAGGCAGAGAGTTGGAGAGAGGATAACGGAGACGACAATGGAAGGTAGGCGAGACAATGAGAGACAGATGTGGGGGGAAGAAAGACGAGGAGAAGAGATTTTTGCATGATAAAGTGACACGACAAAAGCTCCACGGCAACGCCAAGGCAAGACTCCTTCCTATTGTGATCGCCGTTGCTGAATGTATGGCCAGCGCATACATCCACTACCACGAACTCCCCTGATGACTAATGAAGTTGACACAGCGCCTTTCTACTATTCATGACTCGAGGCCTGAATTATTTGTTGAGATGATGCAAGCAGGCAAACCGTGTTTCCAGCTACCAAGCCTCCGTGAAAAACGGTCCCCCTCTGTGGGAATTTTCTGACGAGGCGCGCCTTTGATTTCAGAAAAACTCCCGTCTCTGTTTTCCACATCAGCGCCGCGCTCCTCCGGGTGGACGCCTCGCCACGCAGCTGTGGGGATGTGAGGGAGAAGAGGAAAAGGGAAGAGTCGAAGTTGAAGCTCATTATGCCACTTGCTTACAGGGCGCCGTGTGTATATTCTATTAGCCATATCTAAAGTGTAATTGTACCACTGGGGTGGTGGGGGAGAAGAAGGGAGTGATGGGGGGAGATGTTGGGGTGCCAAGCTTTCTCTCAGCGACTAGCGAAGTGTGGTAATCTCACACACCATCTCATTACAGTCTAAACCCCCAGCAGCTGCTTGCATTAGACTTTTATTACACGCTGCCGCTCACAGCTGTGCTGGCACAGCCCTGGACAGGATGGTGAGAGACGGGAACAAAGACAGACAGACACAGGGATTCCAGCGCAACATTTGGCTCCCATCAAAAAAAAAAAAATATATATATATATATGTATATCCCCAAAAAAAGTGGAAATATTGAAGCAGAGGGTTGTAATGATCCTAACAGCCTCTCAGTATGATAACCCTGCAGTCCCCATCCCTCCCCATCCTCTACCCCAAACCTTACACCAAGGCCAAGGACGGTTGCACAGATGGACCGAGTCAAACTCAGTCAAACTGGGATTCAATCAAAACTGCCGGAGAGCCGGTCATGCTAAAGCGTCACGCCGGGGAATGCTTTCACAAGCATTCGTCTCCTTCTGGAAACGGTACGGAGCGGCAGCGCTCTGTTATCTCAACAAATACGTCTGTGCTAAAAACAAAAGGTGCTGGATGATTAATGTGCTGCGATGCATGAATGCAAGTAGTGTTCACAACTGTATAACCCAGAGCTTGTAAGAGCCGTGTTTTATACTCAGGGTCCGCAGCAGGGATGTTCTCGGTTAATGCTCCTGACCTTAATGTAAGCAAATTCTACTGCCGAGATGTAAATACACATCTGATGTGATTTCTGCGTAATCTGCTAAATCTGATTTCGCTTAATGAAGATATGCACTGGAAATCTGCTTCAATGGCATTCAGATGGAGCCTTTCCTGGCTAAATATCCCCAGCTCTATCCGGTTCACCCGCTGTCCGTCTGGGAGCGGCGCTACTGGGTATGTCAGGTGAAAATATTGTCCATTAGACTGTCTGCAAACTGGACCGGACATAAAATGAAACAGATGTCTGTTTTTTTTTCTTTTAATTTCTTGTTTTTTTAGACGAGTAACTTCTCAGCGGGAAGTCAAACCAAAAGATATTTAGAAAATTTAAGAGCAATTTCCATTATAAATATGTGTCAAAGGTTGTCTTTGACTATATGAACACTCCTTTCTTTTTCAGAAAGTACCTGTACCCGCTTTCTCTGTACCAGGAAAGCAGGTACAGAGAGAAGGGGGAAGACATGCAGCAAAGGTTGCCAAGGGGAATTGAACCTGTTACAGCTGTGTTGAGGACTAAGGCCTCCATATGTGGGCTGTGCTTAACCCCTGCGCCACCACAGCACAACCCATGAACACTCTTTTCTGTAGTTTAATGCGATCGCATATGACAGTTGCTTCTATCATCCTGCCAAAGAATATTTGTATTATTATGAAATTTAATCATCTGAAGCCTGTGAGGTTGCCAGTACATTACAGGTCAAAACAGATAAACGTAGGAAAAACAACCATATGCACACACATTTGTATCTTAGGGCAATCTGGAGAGACCAATTTACCCAACAGTCATAATTTTGAATAAATGGGAGGAAGCCAGAGTACTTGGAAATGTGAGAACATGCAGAAAAACTCTCAAGACGTATAAAATATGCTTATTCATCTGAATTAGTCTAAATCAAGTGATCAAGATAATCTGTCTCGCCTGTTAAAAAAAACAAGTATCTGTTTGTAATTAAGGCTGCAAATGGCGATCTAATTGCAAAACGGCGACACACTTTTTGAACCTAGATTACCGATGTGATATGTAAATCTTTCTTTCAGCGACACACTGTAGGGAAGAGGCTCATCTTGTAGCATGTTTGACTTTAGCATTAGAACTACAACTAACTTCCTGAAAGCTGGATACAGATTTACATTCCTCTACTAACACAGAAATTCTCTCAACCACCGTCGTTCCTAATTGTTCCCAAAGTTATTTAAATTCACTGGTGATTTTACTCTGGTTCAGTTGCCTGAAAGTACTAATAGTGACTCAGCCAATCAAAGGGAAGCGACTCAATGCATATCGGCATCTGGACAAGATGAAGAGGATGTATGAAGCTCAAACTGAACACCAGCCAGACGGCCTGGTTTGAGTAATCTACAAACTGCTGATCTACTGGGATTTTTACAGAGAGCAATGTTTCTTCATGTTTATAGTGAAAAGTCACAAAAAAAAGAAAAAAGGAAAAAAAAAATCCAATGAATGTCAAAACAAAAGCCTCTTGTTGATGTCAGAGGTCAGATGATCATAGGCAGACTGGTCTCAGATGATACAGTAGCTACAGAAGCTGAAATAACCGCTCGTTACAACAGTAGAATGCAAAATAATATCACTGAAAGCACATTGAATCAGATGAGCACCGGCAACAAAAGTCCACATTTTATCCCACTCCTATCAGCTGAGGACAGGCTGCTATTCACAGAGGGTCATCGAAATTGGACAGTAACATTTGCGGCCCGACGTGTCTCTAATTCGGCCACAACAATCTGATGGCAGGGTCAGAATTTGCCACCGCCAACATGAAAGCATGAATTCATCCAGCCTTGTATTGATCCTCCAGGCTGCTAATGGCACTCTAATTGCTTGGCCAATATTTTCTTGCCACACTTTGGGCCCTTTGGTATCATTTCAGCATCGCTTAGCTGTCAGGGACTGCCTGATTGTTGCTGGTTGTCAGGTCAACATCACCACGGCGACGAAGGAGAGGTGGTTGACTGATGTGTAGCAAAACAAAATCTCTAATGTTGTCATAATTTACTTCTTAATGCATTTTAACAACTTTGCTGGGTAATAGTTGTTGCCTTTCCTTTGAGTTTATCTATTCAGCACGTTTCAGCAGCAAGGCAGTTCGAAGTGCTTTACAAGATAAACAAGTAATAAATATTACATTTTATCAGAAGCCATTAGCAAAATCATCAAGCAAATACACATCAAATATAATGATCAATGTTCCAGTTATTATGAATCAAAGGCAACGCTACACAAAAGTGGGTTACCGCTAATGTGGTTTCTTACGTAACACGTGTCGTTCGGCTGAGTAAACAATAACTTCCAGAGCTCTAAGTGGCAATTTGTAAAAATGCATTATTAGTAGAGCAGCTTGTTATTTTAAAATGTCACAATATTTCTGATCAAAAGTACAAGCCATTATGATGTTGCTACATAAGATGGTGTTCTGAAGTAAAATATGACAGTGACAGACAAGACTTAAAGGATCTAACGTAGGGTTTGCAAAAAAAAGCATATTTTCTAATAATTCTGAAGTTACAATCTGCATACTAAAGGTTGTTCTACAATTTTGTTTCTAGAAATATTGACTGCATTTGGTTATTTATCAGATTTATCAAAATACTTTGGTTAAATCGGGATAATTTCATACAGAACAGAGATTCTTCAAAACACAGTTTTTGAGTTTTAAGAAACTCCTGTGACAAAATTTGCTTTTTCAATCCCTTTCCTGCACTTTAGATTGAGACGAGCGCTGAAATAGCAATACACAGACTTGCACCTGGATTACATTATTTCCCACTGATTGCAGCTTCTTTGAAACACAGTTTATGATTCACGACTTCATTCTGCTTACGAAAACAACATCATCAACAAAAAAAACATTTTCATCTCATTCAGGCAGCCGAATGCGTTGCATTAAAAGCATTATAAAATCGCACATTCCACTTTAAATAGTTACTGTCATTTTTGCTCGGTGCTGCTTCAAAACAGTCAAAGAGTGCAGTACAATTAAATGACACGGATCCAACTTTTGTTTCTTTTACATATCAAACACCTGACACACTTTGAAGAAGTAACTATATTGAGTATAACTTGTGGAAAATAACGTCGAAATGAGGATTAGATAGGTGCTTAATTGGAGGATACCTATGTAAACCATGAGAAAAGCATTATTCAAAGCAGCGAAGGTTATTTTCAGAACTGGCACTTAAGGTTCGTTCCATTAAAGCAGACATGTGCATGAAAGCTAGATAAAGGCACACGAGTTGGTGGACTGAGGAGCAGAAGTCTTGTAGGTGGGAGGAACAATCAGGACTAAAAGCTCTTTATGGCAGCTCATCAGCTCAAGAATGTTCTTCAGGATGTAGGCGGAGGTGTTTCCCTGTCAACAATCACAGAAGGACCTCATTAACCAAACCTCAGAAGATTCACCTCAAATATAAACTGCAGCCATTCCCCAACAACAGCAAAAACCAATGGCTGAAAGAAAAAAACAAAACAAAACGGGGTTGTTTTTCATTAAGTTCAACTAGCAGATGATGGGGGGTGGGGGGAGAAATGTAGCTTTAATCAAAGTTGGCCTCTTTAATGGCTTGGATATACTCACCATGATTGTGAGAGGAAGTGGTGTTTATTGATGCATTTCCTTTGTGACTTTAAACCAGAAGCATTAGCTGTTACACATAATCTCTAAGCGGGACAGAGGTTTTAGCTCTACAACCAAAAAACGCTGGAGGACGTGGAATGTGCTGGACTGGCTCAGTCAATCACCTGACTGGATTTAACCGCATACCACACACTGAGGAGGAGAATAAAAGGGGGGGGGGGAAGAGTCCCCAAAACAAGGAAAGAGATGAATGTGGCAACACACTGGGAAAGGTCTGGGAAAACACAACCACGGGGCGTAGAAAAAGGATGTCAAGGTCTGTGGACTCAAACAGACGGGACTCTACTTTCTGTTGAAAAGAACTTGTGATTTTGTTAGTTTTCCCACAACCGGTCTATATTGAATCTATGATAATATTACAGCCTGGCTGAAACCACAACAAAGATAACGTACATTACAGCTTTTTAGACGTATTCATTTCCTTTGACTTTTTCGTCAATGCCGTGCTACTTAAACAAGCGCTGCATAATTATCGAAAGAAGGAAGGAAAGTGATAGGCTTTTAAAATGTACCTTTGTTTTCTAGATAGCAATCTAAAATGTGCTGTGTGCATTCTTGGTTGTCCCTATTCACTCTAAAAAGCCATAAATAAAATCTGGGCCAACCAATAGGTTTCCAAAGACACCTAATTAGCAAATCAAATTTGCCTGTGAGTATTATCTCCATATGAATATAGCTGTTGTGTGAAGGCCTTGGAGGTTTGTTAGGGAACATTAGTGAACAAGCAGCGAAATGGAAACACCAGACTGGGAAAAAAAAAGTTTTGGAGGCGGTTTAGGCAGAATTAGGTTATAAAACATCTGTGAACATCTCAAGGAGAACTGTTCAACCCATCATCTGAAAATCAAAAGAATACGGCCTAACAGCAAACCCACTGATATGGCAGTTCTCTTTAATCATCAAAATATCTAAGGACATCATTATTCAAAGAAACACCCAAGAGGCCGATCGTAGCTCTGGAAGAGTAGCAGAGATTTAAGGGCTTAGCACAGTAGGACCAGACCAAAGTGGAACAGTTGATATGCGGTCACGTGTTGCGGGATGAACCCATGGTGTGTTTCACGAGAGACACACCATGCTGAGCTCTCGTGAAACCCCTTTCTGCTGCAGTATGCGTCACGTACATGTCGGTTATTGGAAGCTAACGTCGGTGTACTGAACACGTTCAAGAGTTGAGTAATTAAAGCGAATACACAACACTGCTGTCCAAGATCATTTCTACGTATAGAAACACAGTCACGAAACTCTGACCAATCACACCAGTTTTGTATGCAGAGGCGGCCATAATGTTTGCCATGGGGGGGTTGTAATAAGAAGGGATGGACGGCAAGGTGCTAAAGACAAAATGATGTGATTTGCATCGTGCAACTGTGACGGCAACCAATTTCTGCGAGTCATCCATATGAATCTTTCGAAAACTTCACCTCACCCTGAATACATCAACCTGATTTGAAGACATACTGTAGTGTTCATAGCGTTCTTTTTTCAGCTGAGACAAGGTCAGAGATGATGGGAAAATAGATTCAGCTAAAACACTTAAGAAAATAGATTCACAAGACAATCCTGGAAGAAAAGATTTCAATTTGGACAGAGATCAACTGTAAAGTGCATAGAACTGCGAAGGGCCTTAATCCACCAATTATAATTTAACTAATTGAACGCCACCTAAATTGTTGGTCGGTCGTTCGAGTCTTTGAGCGAGTATTCTCCTCCTCTGATCAAATTAAATGTCATAGTCGTGCTGTAAGCTTTGCCAGCCTCTTAATTGGGCATGCTCACCCTGCCGGGAAGTAACAACCATATAACCTGATGACTCTGCTTTATTTTGCGTATATTTTCCTAAATGTCCTCAAACAAGCTAACTTTACTTTTTACACTTTTCTTTTTGTGTGCAACATCCAAATAGCAGCTAAATAAATCCTAAATCTTACCATGTGTCCAGGATGAATGAATTAAACTGCACAGGTGTTCTTGTTTTGCAGTCTGTTTCTACTGATCTCTGCATGGATGGTCTCTCTGTGAGGTTGCATGTCAGTCTGTGCCACCTTGGTGTGTGTGTGTGTGTGTATGCGTGTGTGCCCGTATCCGTGTCTCACCTTGACTGTTCTGTGAATGTGGCATACTTGTAGAGGACACTGGGGCACCAAGCCCAGCTGGGGAGGGAGATGAGACACAGCTGGGGATAATTAAACCCAGCACTGTCTCTGTGAAAGGGCCAGGGCCGCCAGATTGGCTCGGTTCCCCTCACCCCCCCTCCACTTCCCCAGACAGAGCAGCTTAAATTGAGACCGCATACATAAAAGTCCCCCCCCCCCGCACTCTGTCTCCCTCGGTTGGGGAAAACAACACAAATCCGACAGTGACACAGCAAAAGGAAAAAAAAAAGATCCAAGAGGAAACCAATGTGACTTTCCCATAATGAAATTACTCACACAGTCAATTGCCTTCATCCTGTCTTTGGGTCGCAGTGATAGATGATGCACCAGTTGCTGCATGTGGGAAGATAATTGGCCTGAGCCCCTGATGACATGGAGGTTAACAGCAACAAGCTCAAGCCAACACTATCAGCTCAAATTTGCCTTGGCTCTTCATGAAACATGGACGCCGGCCATATCACAGCCAGGGCGTAGTGGAATCAAGCTGGGCTTTGGGGTTTGTCTAATTCCAGGGAATGCTCCTCTTTCCCGACTTTTCCTCCCTCCAAAATGCTAATTCATTTCCAGTGGCAGCCCTCTGACTCTCCCCGTCGCCGGACCCGCAAATGGTTTACTTTGGACGTCGAGGCCTGAAAAGCGAAACCCTCTCCGGATCGCCTGAATATCTTTTTAAAAACCTGTAGGACAAGCCAACTCAAACAGTTTTAGAAGGTACAATGAATTGACCTGTCCCGCATTTGAATAGGGTGTATTTGGTGAGATGACAAATACCGCTTCCTAAGAGCCATCAAGGCACTTGCTGCTGCCAAAGCGAGCTGAGGTCAATGACCTAGTGCACAAAAATCTCAGAGCGATTAATCAGGAGCGGCTCGGGGAAGGAAGGCGCTGCTCTCTCTCTCTCTCTCCCAGCAGCTTTCAGTTCCCCCAACTGTTTGTTTAGCTGAGTTCAGACTGAGCCGATTCATTTGATTACGAAGACACTGAATTGGCTCATTAATGGGACTGTTAATGGCGTCCTCCATCACCCGGGAATCACCGCATTACTGCAGAGGCAGTCGACACTTCCGAGTGCGTTTTTGCCGCCTCCACTTTACTGGTCTGTAAAATTTGACTGCAGACGTTTTATTTGTCACTTCGTGACGGCTGTGCTCGTCTGAGGGCATGAGGGGGGAGAGAGGCGGGAGAGGAGGGGGGCAGGTCCAAACCCTCGCGGTGTTTCCCGCTGCACTTAACTGGGCCTGTAGATAATGCAACGTTTCATTCACCTGCATTCAACTTCGTCGTTTTTCCCGGCGCGCGGGGAAAACGAAGCGGTCCGCGGGGAGATTATTAGCTGTTGTTAGCTCATTTATTTTTCTGATTAAAGCTTCGATGGCCGGTCCGGGGGAACGTGCAATATGTCTTCATTACAGAAATCATTAGAATGTATTCCACGGGAACAGGGAGCCTGATCGCAACTCTTGCGCGTGAACTGCTGGAGGATTTTTTGATTAAATCCCGAGGCGCGGACTCGGATGAAATGAGCTTCATCGGCAGCGATATTACCACTTATTGCCTGGGCTTTCACAAGAAATTATATTTTAACCAAGTAAAAGGGGCTTTCTCCGATTGGACGTACAGGCGCTGATCTAATAGAAAGATGTGCCACAGTCTCTCCTCTGAGCGCCGCGCTTTTTTAATCAGTCAGGTGTGAGTTGCAAAATAAACTCGGGGCTTCATTATCAGGCGGATTAGAAACAATACTGATAAACCCTGTAATCAGAACAGTTCCCAAACAAGTCGGCTGCGTGTTCATTTGCCTTTCATATTTGCTCCAGCCTCGGCAGCCAGCGGAGAATGACGCTCATTTCATATCGGGGTAACTATGGAGATTAGCCAGCCGTCCCGCTTCGGTTGCCCTTGCAGCAGCGATAACTCTAGTCTAGGCCTTTTCCAAAACGACACGGAGCGAGCAGAGCAAACATTTTAATTTTAAAGCACATTGTGTCTGCGAGAGGATCATTAAGCCGAGGCCTAATAAACGCAGGTAACCATGATGGATGGCCGAACAGCTTCACGGTCCTCTCTCTCTCTTTCTCTCTCTTTCTCTCTCTTTCCCTGCCTGGAAGATAAGTTGCCCCTGCGCTTCCTTTCTACGTGGTGACGTCTCCGTTGGGCTCTTCTCGCAGTGAGGGGAAAACACGCCCGGCTCCTGAATCCTTCAGGCTTCAGAGGGAAGACTCCATTCAGCTTGTTAAGAGTAACACGTACAGGAGCCCCTAATGAGCGGCAAGCTAGCTAGGAGAGCAGTGCGCGGGCGACAGACAACATAAATCTCCCGTCCTGCCCTGCGCCCCGCGGGGACTGCACGAGAGCACCAAACCTGCGCGAGCTCGCGGAGAGTGTGTGTGTGCGCGCGCGTGTCGGCGCACTCTTAATGCGGAAGCAATGTCCTCCTGGGAGTCTCATCTACCACAGTTGAAAGAAGCAGGTTGTCTGAATTATGGTCTAACAATAGTGTTCCTCTCTCAGTCTATAAATGAATCCAATATGGGCCTATCCATCATTACTGCAGGACTTGCAGTCAAATCAGGCCCTCTTTTTATTTGAAATGAGGTTCGGGGATGAGTTGGGTATTGCACAGAGACCACCCTGAAGGCGCCATCCTTTTCTTCAGATTCGACTTTAAGGGCAGCTGACTGGAAAGAGGTTTGTAATAATGGTATGAAGAGCCTTTAAAGATGTGATTTACAGGCCGATGCAGTGCCTTGCAAAACTATTCCTATCCCTTGAACGTGTTCACATTTTTTCAGCTGCAGTGTTAGTAGAACTTATGGTAAATGTAAAGAGTAAGAAAATCAACCCACCTTTCACTTGTACTGAAACTTCTACTCCTTGGTCCATCATTGTTATTTTCATCATTTTTCCTTTAAATCTTCTAGCAGTTTTTATTATTAAGCCTTGTGTGTAGAAATGGGGTCCAACCGACCACACGCACGTAAAACTATCATTTGCCACAGCCCTCTACATTTGCCTCAGTCCTCGCATGCACAAGGGCTAAGAAGTTTTTTCTGATCGGAGATGAGATGGGCATCTTTCACTATATGATAATGCAAAAGGTGTATACTTTTTTTAAATGGAATCTCAAAAATCAAGTATTTTTTGGAGATTGCACTTTTAATAGCACAACTCAATTTAGCTACTTCACTGTCACTATATCTATATAGCCTACATAACCGTTTTTTCTGTAGGCTATATACATATACATATTTCCACCTTACTTGGAAATACCAAGTAAGGTGTTTCCAAGTAAGGTGGAAACACCTTACTTGGTATTACAGCATCCAAAACCTTGAGATAACTAACAATATAGTGGTTATTTTTTCCTCCACTGGTATTTTGGTGATTTATCTTTACTGATGACTCCAACTCTTTCGAAAACTTCTTGACATCAACCTGTCATTGGCTTGCCAATCCAAATTGTTAATATTACTTCCAGTTAGAAGAAATGTGTTGGTAAAATCAAAAGATTATTTTTAAACAAGTTTTTGTGGCCTTTCTTTACCCGTAGATGGACAGCAAGAAGGAACGAGAAAGAAGGTGAAGATTTGGAGCGGTGGCCAGGGGCGGAGCTATAGAGGGGCTTGGGGAGTTGGGGGGGGCAGGAGGGAGGAAGAATTTCAATTTGTTCTAACGGAGAAAGTGCCCTCTCCTGTTCAGTAAGATGTATGTAGAATAATAAAGACTTGGTCCCCCAGTAAATTATATAGTAGGCTTGTCCGGTTGTTATTTCACTCATGGTTTTGCCGACATGTTCTCCAAACACTAACCACTAACGTTTCTTGTGCATATGTGCAAGAGCACACCTCTGTACACACATAAAATAGCCTTGTAAAAAGCCCCGCCTCCCGGCCCAACGATGACTTGTCCCGCCTCCTGCGTTGGGGTCATAACCTTTGCATCTTGGCTGAAAAATTCAGATTCTGCTTGATAGAACTGATTGCATTGGACTTTTTAGAGGTATCAGAGTAAATGGGGTTGAAAATAGAAGCACTGTAATCCTGTCATAATAACTGCAAAATGGAATTATGCACTACTTTTTGTGGTCTGACACAAAATATGAAAAAACAAAACAACAAAAAATATTAAAGTTTGCAGCGTACGCAAACTTTTTTTTCAAGCATTCTATGAGTTTGTTTTTAGTTCAGGATAAAACTCTGTGTGGCCAAATATAGCAGGATAGACGGACAGCCTCCATTTGTGCCAGAGGAATGCATATCATATTGTGTGTCTGTGAATGTGTAAGAGAGAGACACTTTATGTGCAACTTATATAGCCTTGGGGAGCTGCTATGGTCATATTTTAATAACTCGCACTATGTTGGATTATGTACCGTGGGCTTGTAATATCACACCATCAGGGCAAAGTCCTAACAGATTCTCTGTTAGCCGGCCCTTAACAGAGAGAGAGAGAGAAAAAAAAGAGAAACACGTACCAAGGGACTCACCAAAACATTGTTTTCAGTTCTGCAGCACTTGTGAAAATGTGAGCTCCCACATGATTCCAGTTCAAAGGTATTCCTTCGCCGTTTTGTCAGCCTCAGCATGCAGCTCGGCCTCTGCCGGCTGCGAGGAACAGAGCTCCAGGTTTAATAGGCCCTAAGTAGCACAGCCCCTCAGCTGCCTTTGGACACCAGAGGGTCTCTCTCTCTCTCCCTCACAAACACACATACATGCTGTCCGTGTACATTCACTCTGCGGCGCGAGCAATAAAATAAAATAAAAAACCTGTACAACATTGGCTAGCTCTCCCGCCGACACATCAAACGGGGGGGGGGGGGGGGGGGGGGGCCTGGGGGGGGCGGGGGGGGGAGGGTGGGGGGGTGGGGCCAGGGGGGGGTGCCCATTAGGGGGTTGGTTTTTGGGGTTGCCACTGCACAGGG
>CAEGAF010028166.1:0-30338 GCA_903067075.1 Micropoecilia bifurca | reverse complement strand
CAACATGGATGCACAATTTGTCACTTTTTAGATGATTTTTGCGTGGTTAATGACAGTACTGGAGTTTGCTTAATGCTGTTAAAGTAAAAGTGATGAAAACAAATGCAAGAAAACGCTTTTAAAAGATCTAATTTTGTAGAAAACCCATGCATCAATTTCAGTTATGCTCTGCTTTATGTTGGCCTATAACGATTGTGGCTCTGCTGAGATGAAATGTGGTATGAATACCTTTACATTAAACTGTAAGTAAAACACAGATGAAACATTTATGCTTTTATTACTGTTGTTTTATTTTTTTAAGTGTCCACCCCCGCCTCCGCTCTGGACGATTGTCCTTATAAGCATTCAACGCCTCACCTGGCAGGAATCAAAGTTAAAAATGAAATCAGATCGCATTTCACACTACAGTAGCTTCAGTCATAAAAAAATAACGGCTGCTCTGGAGCTACAAACAGTTCTGAGGCATATCATCAAAGGAATATAGAGTATGGATGCCTTACAGCAAAAACATCTTCACCCAGTTGGGATTTTAAAGCCTCATGTTGAGTGTCCTGCATTTTATTGCAGGTGGGCCATCTGCCCGTGTAATACACAGGTTATATCAGGTGAAAAGAATCTAAAAAATGATACGTCATCCTGAAAGTTGGCAAAAAAGAGACGAGACAACACAACTTTTTTCGGTTTCTTAACTCAGCAGCTTAGACAAACAATGTGGTGCGACTGGTTGCCTCGCGGTGTCGGGTTAGATTCTCCTGCTGAATAATTGACACGATTGACCAAATGGAACAATGGACCGTATCTGATTCAAGAGGGCGAAGTGAAGAGGCCAAATCAATGAAAAAGAGACAAAGATGGCGGGTTAAGCCGGGGAAATGATAACCGGATCACCACAACGGTGACAAATGGAACAAAAGGAAGGAAGAAAACGAAGATAATGAAAAGTTAAAAAAAAAAAAGTAACTCAAAGAAAATGATGCAAACGTGTCCACAGGCATTCAAGTTGCAAATGCAATTCTGAAAATTATTGTGCGGAAGCGCGGGTGCATGTCAAAAATTAGAATATCATCAAAAAATTAATTCAGTTCAGTCATTCGATTAAAACTCGTATTTTGTAAAGATTCATTACACACACATTAACTTACACAATAACCCACAAAGGAAGGATTTAATGCAAAAATGACTGCATTAAAATCTGAGTGCAACATGTCTAGTATAAGTTGATTTAACAGTGACCTTCAGGTAATCAGCACTATTGGGTTTGGTGTCTCTCATCTCGGTCCTGACAGGACCTGATGGATTCTGTGTGGGGTTCGGGTCTGATCATTTTGTTAACCCATCAGTCACGGCGATGGTGTGGCCATTAAAGCAGACATTGGTGTCTTTGTGGGTATGGGCAGATGCCAAGTCCTGCTGGAAAATTTATTCAGCATCACCATTAAGCTTGTCAGCAGAGAGAAACACGAGTCCTTTGGATTATGGACTAAATGAATTGCAGCAAAGCAACACCAGCAGATGACAAGGCTGCTGATATCGTCACTGGGTGAGTTTACATTGATCATAAAATTATGCAAATTGAAAGTACGAAAAGAAATCTGCTTTTTGGAAACGAGCCAATTTGGAATAAACCAAATCTAGTAAAATCTAGTAAAAACAATCTAGTAAAATGTTGTTGCACTAGATTGTGTTGATTTTTCAGTTATATCAAAAAAGATTTTGTAAAAAATTTGTAAAACTGCAGTAAAAAACTTTTTTCACATCACATGGGTCACATGGATGTTACTACAGGTGAAAACGACAAAGATGACAGGAAGTAGTAGGAGGATGTTCATTTGTTTCTGTTTTTTCAGACAAAGTGCAGCTGAGCTCTCACAGCACCACACAGTTCATAAAAAGCTCATAAAACTCTTCTGTAAAATCATTGACTACAATTTCCCCAAATCGCTGCAACGGTGGACTAAGACACCGACGTCTCTTCTGATTGGCTGATAGATAAGCACTAGCACCACAACTGAGTTATGAATAAATGTCATGTAACTGTTTACATCTGTGGCTGCCATGATTTTTAATGGCTTATCGTGTGAAGAAGCGTATTTACATGGGGTTTTAGTTTCATTTCTTATTTAATGGAAACACCACAAGTGTGTTATTTCAACAAAAATGCAAACAATGATTTTAAAAGAAACAGCTGTGCACTGTGGAAACTTCACGCTGGATGTCAAGCAGCTTTTTCCAACGCACTTTTTACTTCCTCTCGACTCAATACCTGCATTTTGATCTGAAAACTATAACAAACCAACGTTTAAATGACAAATTCATCGAAATGCTCCTGTCATTGAGTGATTGCGCTCACATCCAAACGTGTTGCGTAAATGCATTGTTTAAATATTGAGAGGAGAAGAGAGGAGCAGGAGAGGGAGGGAGGGGACCGGAACTGGGACTGGTGGTAGAGAATGAGAACAAGGTTAACCAGAAGGACGAGGCTGATACAGAGAATCAGGCAGAATTTAGATCACAAGAAAAAAACAAAACAAAACAAAAAAACCCCAGGAAGATTTAAAGAAAACAAGCTATAAAAAAGATATTTCTGCTGAATAAAGAGTGGAATCTGAAGTAAACGAGGGCAGTAAGAGAGTTCACATGGAACTCAATCAAATGCAAAATGCTGGATCTTGAGTAGAAGAGTGTCCAGCTGTACGTCTGGAGGGCCTTCCAGCTCCTGGAGCTCTACTCCACCGAACAAGCATCACCAATTAGTCAATCCCCCCCCCCCCCCCCCCCCCTGCCACTCTGGGAAAAAAAACAACTACCTGGACTTGCCAGTCCCCTTTCATCAAGGGGAACAGAGGAGGATTGAAGTAGAAATGGATCAGACAATTCACCACAGCTTAATTGCAAGAGCGGGGAACTGTGGTCAAGTGTGTAAAGTCCAGTTTGCACACTCATTAAATATGGAAATGTGTTCAAACACATAGCTCTCTCCTGGGGGGGAGGATAAAACACAAACCTGGCAACATAGCCTGGAAAGGATGAGGCTGAGGCTGTGTATCCCTGGAGCACAATGCAGCTCCTTTTTGTTGTTTTTTTTCTGTCTGGACCGAAACGGTGTGAGAAACGAGAGGAGAAAGACGGGAGTGACGGGAAGCGGACGTTACCGCACCACTTTGAAGAGGCGGAGGAGGAATGAAGGAGCCAGAGGTCATCAGAGACGGGGGGGCCAAGAAAATTTGGAAATCAAGTTGGGAATTAAACATGAGCGATAAAGCGAGGAGGTTGAGGTGGAGGAGAAAGAACAAGGAGACCAGAGGGGAACGACTCACCTTGTTCTCTGATCAGAGGACAGAATATAAATTAGAGAGGCAGAAGACGGAGAGATGTACGGAGAATAGAAAGCAGTGGGGGAGAGAGAGAGAGGTGAGGGAGTCAGACGGCGCGGCATCATCTCGAACACAGATGCGTGCTGACTCGGCAGGTGGCGGCCGGCGACAGGTTCATTTTGGGTGGCTGAATTATCGATGCCATATGCACACCGCTGGCTTCTCCACTCCGCCAAACTCCGTCGCTTTTTATTCTGTTTATTATCATATCATAAAACAGATTTTTAAAGCCGGGTTTTGTTCAAAACAAGCTGAATCAGCACGCAAAGTTTACCTGAAGTTTTATTTTACCCCCTTACTGCTAATAGTATCCCACTTCTCCAGTTCAAAGGCCTCCATGCTTATGAACAGTAGATGCTCTGTTTAGTCCGCTTCCTCCTGTATCTATAGCTGCTGTTGTGCTAAAGTGGGGATCGGGGGGGAGGGGAGGTATCTATAATAGCTAGAGAGGCGGGCGGTTCACTCCGGACGGAATGCCAGTCAATCACAGGGTCGACTTGAAAAGACAGGCAATTATTGGCAGGCACATCCACACCTACGGGAATTCTGAAGTCAGCAATTAAGCTCAACCTGCGAGTCTTTGTGCTGTGGGAGGAAAATGGCGTCTGCAGAGATAACCCACGCACACTCGGGGAAATTATGCACGTTTCACACAGAAGTACCACAGAGCGAGCCTGCAGGTTCTAACCCAGAGGATGCAGAACATATGTTGTGGAGCTGAGGCTCAGAGTCTCCATGAATGGACTGACGTTCAGCAGACAGGAATGTTGTTTTTCATGCTCATAAAAAGCTTTCGAGTCGACATTCCAGACTTTTTCCAAGTGTTTGTGAGCTCATCCAAAAGATCAGGTGCTGTCCAAAAAAACGGAGCTTCGCTGTAAAATACAGTGGAATCTGATTGGATACGCAGATGTACAACTACTATATCTGTGTAGTTTATGTCCAAGATTACAGATTAACATTTAATCTTTTCATGTTTTGTCATGTTAGACCCATTTAGTTTTTTTCAGTTTTTTTATAGATTTGATAAAGTAACATAAGGTAGTTCACGAACATAAAGTGTAAAGATAAATGATGCAACACTATCGGTTTTTACAAAGAAAAATCTAAAGAGTATGGTGGAGATTTATTTTCAGAACTATCTTTCATAACGCAGTTCTACCCACAATAACTCATCAATTTTCAAGTGTCGATACTGATTCTGAACCAGATTCTGGTCAATACTTTATTGTATTTTTTTCAAATAAATATCAGAAATGTATGTCGTGGATTGGTAATCCACCATTTTTTCCACCAGGAGACACTCGGTGCAACCAATTGCCTTCAGAGGTCATTTAGTTCACTGCAGAAACATGAGCTGTGTGGATGAGTGAGAGGAATAAACCAACCATAAAGAGAAAACATTAAAACGTTTACCAGAGGGCAATGCCATGGTAACACACGGTGGTTGTGGCGTCATGCTGTGGGTAAGCTTTTCTTCAGCACCGGTTAGAGTCATAAATAGTTCAAATAGAGGCATATTTGTGCATCCAAGGTGTACCCCGCCTCTCGCCCGTTCGCTGGAGGTAGACACCAAACCTGTAACAGCAGGTGATGATGGCGAATTGGATCAAGTCGAATTTGACTCAAAGAATCAGGCTGAACTAGTGGAGTTCACCAGATCAGTGGTAGAACCGCCCGTAACCTCGCCTCTCAGCTTTGATGGCCAAGTTTGACTGATAGACCTATTTTATGTTGACCCTGCAGGAACATGAATCATGAAATAATTAAATACATATATGCATTTACTCATCTGCATTGGCTAGTAAGCTTGGATTTTCACGATTTAATCACATATAACATTAAAATATTTGTTTATTTCATGGTATGTTTAATAATGATAACACATCAAACTAGTATAGAGCTTTTTAGGTCACTCAAAGACAATTAATCAACGATTTCATGATTTATATGTTTAATTTTGTCCCTTTTGGCCCTCCGTAGAACTGTTGCTGCTGTAATTATAACAACAGTCGACTCTTCAATGTATGAATTAACACACATTTATTTTGGTTTTGTTTTTTGAAATGTCACATCGGGCATTTTCTTAGCACTTCGCAACTGAGCTGGTGTATCACATAAAATACCAATTATAATTTTAACAATAGTACTGACAAGACACTGGATGTTAGATAATTGTCTTCCAAAGTAATTTGAATCATTTCCAGAACTACTTTCCAAGGGCAAATGTCGGGAAAAAATAAATAAAGTCACCTAAAAGTGACATGAACAACTGGATGTCACAGGTTGTAGAATATAAAAAGTATAGCATGTATTGTTTACATCCCGTCTGCATGTGGTTTTTAGTCAACCTGATTCTGCTTCCTCAAAATAAAGTGACACTATTTTATAGTAAAACAAAGTTACAGTTAAACTAAACATACTAGCTCCATAAACAGCAGCATTAAACTGTTGAATATTTACTTCTAGATCAGCAGTCTCTGCACATCCAAAGTCAGAGGCTTCTGCTGAATTGAATGGCCCAAAGGCACCTTCACCGAGTTGATGATATCTAATCAGAGCAGCGCTTCAGAAGCCTAACTCTGTTTAAATGCTTAAACAGTAAAAATCCCACAATAGGTCCAGAGGGAGACGGATACCTAGACCTCCCCCTCAATCCGCCCGTTGGGTAAGCCAACAATTAGCTTCGAGTGTAAAAAAAGAAGCATGGAGCAGGTACAGCTTTTCCTTCAGACATCTGAAAACTGAGTCACAAGCAGACAACCAGACGCTGCCACGTCTCGCTCCGTCTTACCCGGTCCCACTGTCTCTCTTTGTTGAGCAGAATAATGACAAGCTTGGGGTGCATCTGGTACCCATCCTCGCTGAACGACAGATTGCGCCCCTCAAATGTCACATTCATCAGGTACCTGCAGAGAGAAACAAGGAGGAGAGGGACAGAGTATCACTTGCTGAAAAACATTGTTGTCGGCACCAATTTACATATGTCCTACATTTGCAATAGATGTCTAAGTATATCATGTTGAATGGTGTGGTTGCTTTTAAACAGTGAAGATACTTTTTTTTTGACATCTTATACATCTTTGCTCAAAAACGTAATACTTAGACGATGTCAAACAATATTCTTCTCATTTTTATTTCTCTTTTAATTCCAAAATTCTACAAAATATACATGTGTATTCTAGATTCACGGCCACTGCTCTCTCAATTATCTATAAGAACAGTTCCAATCTGATAGTCAATGACTTCACACAACTGAAACGACTCTTAAAAGTTACTAATCATCTCCTCAAGGTTGCAAAACCCTGGCCACATGTGCAGAAACAATAATCATCCCCAGTCGCTACCAACCATTTCTGAGTCACTATATTTAGCAACTCAGAAATAAACAAAAAACAAACTTGGAATCATTGCACCCCCTTTTCTCATACCAAAGTGTCAGGCTAATTCACTGCATACAGGAATCTAAATACTTGCACAGGTTTTGCCAAAGAGGAATTATTCTAGAAATATTATTTTCAAGATGACAATGATCCCTTAACACACCAATAAGTGAAAAACATCTTGATTCCAGGCCAATTGGAGTAAAATTATGGAGTAGCCAGGGCAATACAAACCCAATGATGAGGAATGACCAGTTTGATACAGAAGAGCAGGAAACTAGAACCTACCAAACTAGGGCGCCTAAATAATCCCCAGGGAGTCATTTGTGTTGTTGTGTGACTTTTTAGACAGTTTAAAGATGTCTCACTTGATTTTCATTCTACTATTGCCCTTACAGTGAGAATCCTAGGAATTCCTACAGGTAGAAAAAGAGTGCAGTGCAATGAACGCCATTATTTAACGGACGCTGCTTCCTATACTCGTCGTTTAAAGCAACAGAGCGGCAATTTCAACAAGGCAAACATTTACGGACAGGGCCGGTGGAAGACGGCGCGCCCGTGGAGACAAAGCAGCTTGCATTTTGGCGTGTGCACATCTGGGTTTGTAAGGGAAAATAAGAAAACCTTATTGCTTCTGCCAAACCAGATCGTTTGATTCGTCTGCGAGTGAACGCTGCGCCTCGCTCGCAGCCTCGCGGTGGTTGTTACGGTTGCCGTGTGTGTAGGAGTGTGTGCAGAGAAAACCAAGAATTTTCACATCAGGTGAAATCATCTCTTTCACACACACACACATACACATACACACGCACACGCAAAACATCTTAACCCTTTCAATCGCTCACTCTGCCATCTCCTCCTCACTTTCCCTGTGACTGTTTCCATGGTAACCTTGCATCAAAACCATGCACAAGATACATATGATGATATGGGGAAAAAAGATAGAGTAAAATGAGTGGACATGACTGTAAAGTGATTATTTGTAATGCTAATCAGTTCATCTGTAGCTCAGTGTCTCGTACAATGTGTCTCTGTAATTCGACTTCCTGTATTAAATATTGATATTTTCCAATGGGCTCTTATGATCCGAATCTTCCCGTCTCATGCAGCCCCATGTGTCCGGCTAAGAGCCCCGTCCTGTAGAGTCCTGGCACCAGTACAAAGTGCACAGAATCTGCTGCATAAATCATAAGCCATTTACGAAATGACTCGACGCCACGGCAGCTTTAATCTTTAGAGGGGGAAATAAAAGGAGAAACAGAAACAAGCGAAACACGGCGATTCAGGCCTTACATTTAATCTTTTGTGTGTGTGTGTGTGTGTGTGTGTGTGTGTGTGTGTGTGTGTGTGTGTGTGTGTGTGTGTGTGTGTACATTTCCGATAGCAGTGCAACACAAGCATAAGTGTGTTGCCATGGCACCCACAACCACTGTGATTTCTGAGCCAATATGTGGCCATTGCTGTGGCAACGGTAATCTCACAGAGGGTGGGAATGAGACTAAGTGAGAGGTGGGATTCGGAGGGAAAGAAAGAGGAAGTGGATGGGCGCTTACTACTGGAACACACAAGAGGTGGGACATATGGGCTCAAAGTTTTACTATGATATTCTGTTGTTCCATTGTGAAACCATAAAAGTGACAATAAGAACTATTTATTACGGCAGCATGGCCATTTTTGTGTTTGTAGGGCTATGCGCCACTGCCTATGTGGGGCAGTCGCATAAAGAAGTGTGAGTTGTGTCGCTAAACTGCCCATTGACTGCATTTAATCAGATTTTCAACTTTATTGACTCTTATTAATACTTTCATTGAACAAACAGTGGAGAAAATCCTGAAAATGCGGACATGTTGGGGGGATTTTAATTTATCATGGCAACAACATTATTATGATAGATTTACTATGATAAATAATAAACACACCTTATGGTCCAGGCCTGTCATGATAAAGTGTTTCTGGACAATAAATTGACAGAAATTAAACAACATTGTTGTTTTCAGACCATTTTCAAGTAATGTAAAGGTAACGGCATAACAACATATCAAGATCAATAAACTTTAAACTCTAATGAGCATTTATCACAGGAACTGGAAGACATTTAAGTATGAAAAAGAAATAAAAACAACAAAAACAACAAAGAAAATGAATTCAAAACAAGGAGCTACTTCAGATCAATGACTGAAGACTTTCATCACCCAGGTTTTGGTAGAAAGAGAGACAGAAAAGAGGAAAACAATAAATCATACAAACCGTTGAGTTTGTTTTTAATTCATCATGTGATTAAGTGATCTGTTTATAGCGACAGGCCTGTGTGTGGCCACACACTTCACAGTAAAGCACGACCTGAACGGAGGGAGGGACTGAAACAAAGCCGGACCTCGACAGTCTGTCAACTTCACCACAAGAAGGAAAAGTCCAGCGAAAGCCTTCCTAGCGCCTGCTTCAGTCTGAGCTACATCCTGCTGCCCATCCTGAGTTCACGCTGTGCGTAAATAAGACAATAAGAAGAAGCCACACAGCATCCCACCAATGAGACCTGGTGTTTTCAAACACGTTGAGCCCGTCGGCTCTCCTTCCGGGCCAGCGGAGAGCACGTCCCAGCTGTGCCGTCCCCACCTGACTCGCCCAAAGCCTGCGATAATTCATCCCAATAAATTCTTGAGCAAAACTCGCAAAAAAACCCGACAAGAACTCATCGGACATCGCGAGCGACGCAAATGTTTCCTGTGCTCGCCGCGTGGGCCTGACACAGATAGGTTTCAGCACATGTTCTGCCGTGAATAATGGAGGAGTCGTGTGAAATATTGATAAGTCAGTTTTAATAAATTAACTGCAGCATCAATTAGTCATGAATTACACTCCTTAGCAATTATTGTAGTATCGGATTTGCAAAGAGGGGGGAAAAAATCCGACGTGAGGGATGATAAAATGGCCCATATGGTGTTGTGGGATACTGTGGCTGTGCAGCGTACATGTACACGCACACAAACACACACACACACACACACACACACACACACACACACACACACACACACACACACACACACACACACACACACAGTGAATGGGAGACGAGGTGTGAAGTTGTTTCGTGTGTAAATGGGGTTGTACTCTCATGTGTGCATTCAGACTAGATGCACAAACACTCTAAAAACACAAAGTTAGTTTAACTTGAGAGGATAATTTACAGTTTCTCACAAAGGCATGTTGAGCTTTTCCACTTTTATGTCATGTTGCGATCACAAGCTTCAAAAGTACTTTTGTTAGGATTTAATGTGAGAGAGCAACAGAAAGTAGCGTGTAATCAAAAAGGGTCAATTTAAAATGGTTTTAGAAGTGAAAATCTGAAAAGTGTGGCTTGCATGTTGCACTCTTCTGTGCCAACAGGCTACTTCTGAAACCGATTTGTGTTGAACTTTCACCAGTTTTGCTCAAGTTTTTACCCATTAGCTCAAGCTCAGTACAGTTGTTATATCTGTAATAATCAGATTTTAGGACTTGCTATAGAGTGTCAATTGGATTGCTTTGACTTGTCCATGAACGTCTCTCTACCCAGTGGTTAGCTCCACACATCTTCCCACCAACTCTGATCATGTTTAATGTCCTTAATAAAAAAATTTTTAAAAGAAAGCTTTAACTGCATGATGCTGCCACCACCATGTTACATGTCTTGTGGCTAATTTGAAACAACTCTGCTACTTTTGCATAAAGAAGAGATTTGAATCTTTGAGATTTCTGGATTCACCTTGTTGCACTCGACTTTATTTTGGGGCTTCAGACTAAAGGAGGATGAATACAAATTTATGCCACATTTTTCAGATTTTTAGACGGCAAAAACCATAAAAAACATTCATCGTTTTCCTCACATTTTAAAGTTAAACTTTTGTTTAATCACCTGATATCCAAATAAAATAGAAGTTTCATTAGTCATTAGTCATGGCTACATTTACAACCAAAAACGAAACCATACTTCTATTTTGTTTTGTTCATAATTTTAACAAGGTAGAGGCAAAAACGACAGAGCAGCTACTTCAATCGAGACAAGCAGCTTTGATTTGATTTATTTTTGGAAAATGATGCGTGGTGCTAAATTAAAATTCATTACGGCGACAAACTACCCGAAAACGGGACCTCTTAAACAGATTGGATTAACATCCTTGAAAAGAGGAGAGACACCTGAGGCATTGCTTGTCTTTTTAAACTCCCATTTCAGAGTATTTTGGAATGAAACCTGCATAACATATGCACAGGAAAACAAATGAGAAACCTTTTAAAGCCCACAGCAGAGACAGCTAAATAATGCAGCTCAGAAAAAGTAGGGATGTGCAAGAAAATGACTTTTTTTTTTCTAAGACAAATGCAGCTTGTTTAAACAAAGTTTTCAAACTCTATTACGCCCTGTAAAGGAAGCTGACTGGAGTATTTTTTTTATACTGCCAATATGGACTGTATCTCAATGCTCCATTGGAATTTAACATACCGGGTTAGGATTAGATCAGCTTCAAAGATCAGCTAACTAGTAAGCAGAGTCCACCTGTATGTAATTTAGTCTGAGTGTAAGATGTTGTGTAAGGAGTACGGAGGAACAACAAATCAAACCAGAACAGCTCCATCCCTGGAGAAAACTCTCTCAGCAAAAACACTTGGAGACATTCATTTTGGATTTTTGCATGCCTTCTGCGGTCTGACAACAAACTGAGTGGTCATTTGTAAATAACTGCTCAATTTACACAGACAAATATTTCTATGGATACCTTCGTCTTGTGACCGTGAGAGCACATTAGCGTACAGGAAGATCAAAAATCTAGTTATTTTATAGAAGCAAAGAACTTTATGAGAAAGGCAACAGCAGGTGACATAAATTAGAAACAAAAAAACTCTTTATTAAAGCCTTCTGGAAGCTTTCTTATTGATATTTTCTGACCAAAGCTGTTTTTGCAGCGTGTCCCTTAGAGTTCTCGCAGATTACTTGAATACAACTTGTGCAAAAACATACCTTTTAGGCCAAGTTTTAGCCACATGTACAGCCAAAAATGGGTGTGTACAGTTGGACCAAACAATAGTTCAGGTCCCATCAGCTTTTCACCCGTTTAATTAAGCGGGCATGAACAATGAGTAGCAGCTGTGACTATTTGAGTTTAAAAAGTTATTTTTCCTGGAACGTAGAGGAAACCTGTTTAAATCCATCCATCTTCAGACAGTTGTAAGGTGGCTGGTTGAGAGGTGAGGTGCAGTGGACGCCATATTCACAGCATTAGCAGGGTTTCCCCCAGAAAACTTGCTAAGCCCAGTGGTCGGGGCGCTGAGGCGGACCACCAGGTTTCTGTATTAAAAGATGTTAAGTTGACAAGAAATGTAAAATTATTACTGGGTAATTATACGTAACGGGAAAACATTGCCAGCGAAACACTATTTAAACCCACAACGAGTCTTAAAAACAACTAATCAAAATATACAATTAAAACCACAGCTGTTGTGGTTCCAAGGAGCCGGGTGGAACCGGGTCAGAAGTTCTAATGCAAAAACGATCGGCCCTACTTTGAACCCGCGCCGTTCCGTTCCTTGCAGTGTGAAAACGGCTTACCTGACAACATGCTAGCTAATTTTTAAGGAAAAAGATTAATGCGGGTAACCACAGCAACCAGTGGCTGGTTCTTTGTACAGTCAAGACAGGCAAGATTATTTGTGTTTATAAATAAATAATCCCTCAATATGTTATTGACATTTTTGATGTGTATTTTAGGTATGTTTAATTTACAAAGTGTTAAACTGCTGCTAACAGCTTATTGGAAGCTACTGCTTTTAGCATGTTTATTTATTGTATTTTATTGTTATATGTATTATTGTATATTATTTATAATGCTTAGGTGCAGAGGCTGCTGGTCTTATGTTAACCATCAACTTGATTTCCTCTTTCGTTAGGATAGATATGGTGACCCAGAGTGAGTCTGTCATGAAGTCAACGTATTGGAGCTGAGGCCAACATAGAAGGGTTGCATAATTAATATATTTAATGTGTTTCACTTAGTAATAGATTTCCTGAAATAAAAGAACTTTCAAAAATATTATAATTTATGTATTATTTACACTGCCTTCTGTACAAAAAAACCTGATCCCCCCCAACCCCCCAAACAAAATTCACTGTCACCACCATCAAATGAGTCCAGCCAGACCAATACAGACGCCAGTAGGCGTTTTGTCACAAACTCCTTTCCCACCTTTGATGACAATTTTCTCTCTCTCAGCTCATCAGAACTGGGGAGATTTTGTTTGGGGAAAAGTGTTTGCCTGGATGTATAACTGCTGAGTGGATAAGACTCGCACACCATGGGATGGATGAAGCCTCTATAAACACCCTTTCCCGAGCGAGACACCTCCTGGTCAGGCTCAGGTTAAGGATGGATTGGAAACTGGCATTCACTCAATTGTTAGGGAATTTGTCGGAGAACTTTAAGTTCTCCGACAAATTCCGACAAGACGCAGGTCTGAAGAGGGTTTGACAGACCACGGTGTCCAGTTATTGATGAGTAAGAGTTTCATTATACATGAAGGGATTGCACAACAGGGCTGAGAGCCAGCTGCCAGCTGTACAGTAGGTAAAACTGATCTGTTGACGATTACATGAGAAATTACAAAAGAGGAGAAGTGTTTGACTTTTTAACATGCCTACGTAGAGAAAATGACTGAGTGAAGGACATTTAGGGACAGAGAGGTTTAAAGATTAAAGTTCAGATAAAAAAGACATGAGGATGGATGACAGGGGGAAAAGAAAAAAACTAAAAAAGTTTTCTTGACCTAGTTCCAATCATTCTCCTCATCTCCCCATAAAAAGAAATGCCACCTTTCAAACTCCTCCCTCTGGTCTGCTCCACAAAAACTCAGCCAAATGTTCTGATCCAGACTCAGACATGAGAAAAAAAAAAAAAGCCAAGACAAACAAACACACAGAAAGACATCTGAGGAAACAGAGGCGCACACTCATCCCCTCATCCTCATCCCTCTGCTCCACCGGGTCAACATCAGAGCGTTCTGCACCCACACACACACACACACACACACACACACACACACACACACACACACACACACACACACACACACACACACACACACGCACACACACGCTCTGCTGAAAGCTTACCGGGGGCCACGTGAGTTCAAACCCGTCTGCAGAGCTTAAAAGCACTTGACACCTTTCCAACTTCGAGCTCATCTGGAACCTGTCCACGCCTGGCAAGGTCAGGGCCGCCGTTGTCAAACTCATGATTCTTGCTGCTGTTGTGTATTGCTCACAAGTGATTTCCACCACCATCTTTTTCTGTCTCCGTGAGCTTTTGCCTTTGTTTCCCTTCTTCTTTGCTGCTATCTTCTCTTGTCAGGCGGGTGCTGTGGCGTTAGCAGGAATGTCACGGCGCTGGCTACGAAGGACTTCATTTACTTAGTGCAGCCATGTGTCCTTCTCTCGTAAACGCTGAGCGAGGCAGAGAACGTGCCATCGGTGTAAGTCGACCAGATGACAAAAGCCACTCGGCAGATCGTTGAGCGTAAGACGGAAACTCACACCGGGTGAGGTTTACAAATCCGGAGCATTGATAAATCAATGAACATATTCAGTCAACAATGTTGTGATAAAAATGATGCATGATCCAAATGGGAAGTGGACTATAAAGCCATGCAAGATGAAGTCAAAAATGTCTGACTTTATAGTAATCTCAAATACTTTTTTTGTTTTTGGTTTTGTTTTATTTATTTTTGACAAATGTCTGACTTGACAATGTCAGAGAATATCAGATATTTAATATTGTACATTTACTCCATTAATCATAAAAAATTAGCTTGAAGTATTAGAAAATATTCAACTTATTATTTTTCTATAGAAATTAATGTTGACATTTTTTTTTATGTATCAATCTGGGGTTAGAATTTCGTTTCTTTGATCTCGCCTTATTACTCCATCATCTTTAAATTATTCTTTACTTATTTATGTTTCCATGGGGTTTAAATATGAAGTGACACAGATTCGCATTTCTATTGGACAATGGACACAACTCTGAATGGGAATCACTATTTATTCTGTCGCCACAAAAGATCTGCAGGATGATAAAGAAAATATTACAAGCACATCTCCAGAGCTGCCAGTTGGAGAAGAGGTCTCCATAGCAACCACCAGCATCTACAGGCTGAATAAGTGTAGAGTTTGCCAAACTCTTCTTCAGACTTTGTTGTGTGAATAGAGAACCGGTGACCACAACGCAAATCAGAATCTAGAAATATAAAGCATTAAAAGAACATAACTGAGACTAAAAACTAAACACAGAATACCAAATGTGACAAAACAAGAACTACGTCATAATCAAAATACCGAGCTAAAGTTCAAACCTTCGTCACTCTTTGCTTTATGGATTTCAGCCTTTCTGGAATAAAAAAAATCTGTGTGAGATTATGGTGCTGCAGCAAAATATTAATACACATTTAGGTCTTTTTAAGTATCCTTCATTAGGGAAATCATTAAATGTGACTTTCGATATGAATTCTTCTCCACAATATAAGCTGCATCAAGCCAGAACCAGGTCAGACAGACGGTTCGTTTTAATTTAAAGGTTTCAATCAAACAGGAGGGCTTAAGATTTTCCCTAAACTGGAGATATCCAACAACCATGTCTTTCTAAGATGAGTAACTAATGAGTGTGGAAAATTCATAGCACCATTAGAAAGAGACGTCCATGTGTTTTTAAAGGTGTCCTTTTATTGCTAAGCTGGAGCGTTTAGCAATAAAAGTGTGAAAACAAAAATATTCACAGCACCCTGTTTTCTTGTTTATTTATTTATTTGCATTTTGTCCAACTTTAGTGTATTACAGTATATGTGGATGTTATGTGATAGACCAACACAAAGTAATGCATAACAGTAAAGTTTGTGCTTTTCATTATCAAATAAATAGGATTAAGTCATCAAAAAACAAAGATTTTGTGTCGTAGTGTAATGTTTTCAGAGTGAAAAAATAACGACGCTTTTTCCTTGACTAAAAATAAATTGCAAAAGAAAGGAGCTTCAAAAAGTCATGTGAAAAGTGAAAAGGCTGTCATTGGTTCCTTATGGTCTTTCCTTGTTTATTAAAGTATTTCATCATTCATAGGGACACACTGTGGAGATGTGACCGAAAAAAGGGTTTGTTGCCTAATGGCAACATGGTTCTATAGTTCAGCTAGAAGAGAAGCACCAGCTAAATGTTAAAGTGTAGGCATCTTGTTTCATCCAGGTGACTAGCAGTGCACAGCGCCAACATGACAGGAGAAATGTAACTCAGTTACTCTATCTTCCATGTGACTTCAGACTTTCTTCAAGTCTGAAGCCTTGACTTGGACTTTAAGCTATTAGAGTAAAATAACTGACAGTTCATGAGGTTTCCTAAAAAGGTTTCCTATGCCATCGTAATGAAGAACTGAAGCAACATTGACAGAAATGTGAGAAATGTGTTACATATTTCTCACAAATACCCTGGACTCACTCTCTCCTCATCTGTTGTTCTAATTCTAAGGCTGTTTTCACACCAGGTAGTCCAGTAGACTCTGTTGGACTGGGGACCAAAACTTTCTGCACCAAGAACCACCAAAGGAAACAACTCAACAACCTCTGAAGAAGACACTGAGTACGTCAGATTTATGCAGGTGTAGGATTTATTTTTTGTCTCTGGTAAAAGACCGTGAGCCATTTCTCCCGCTAGAGCCAGACTCACGTGTTTGTTTTGGTTGAATTCACCCAGAATGCCTTGCATTGTAGTCCACTCGATGTTCACATATACATTGGACCGAACTGAAAGTGAACTTTGGCGGACCACAGTTCACTTTTTTGTTCAATTCACATCTCCTCAAACGAACCAGACTTCTTCCTAGCCAAACAAAATGGACTCAGCTGTGAACTGTCCAGGAAGTGGAGCATTCTTCCAGCCAACTAAGCGCTTCATTCAGTTCAGAGCAGATAAACTCTTAGCCAATTGCTAATCTCCTGATTGAGCACTTGAAGACAAAGGTTATCACCAAACAAATTTAGTTAAGGCAGCGAGGGGCGAAGGATCTCAGCAGCACTCGCAACTGATCTAATCAGCTACACAGCTGAGTTGATTATAAAACTGCAGGTCTGAAGTGCAGACAATGGCCGGGGAGGAGCAGAGCAGTGCAGATGAGAGGAAAATCACCAGGAGGAGGGAGGAGAGGACAGGAGGTGTGAGCACCAATCCACAGAGGTGAGCGAAGAAAGCAGAACAGATGAAAACAGACATGGGGGGTAAAAAAAGGAACCAGAGAAGAAGAAAAGAGAAGACGGTAGGGGCGAGGCGGACAAAGGCAAACAGGAATGGGGTTAGGATAAGGTTCAACAGAGCAGGGAGCGGCGCAGGAGAGTTGAACAAAGTGGTTCAGGCACACACAAACAGAGCAGGGGTATAATATTCCAGGGGCAGCAGCAGCTGAACTCCACTGCTGGTTCAAAGCAGTAAGTGGTAAAGAAACAAGAGCAAAAGACTCAGAAAGGAGTACAGAGCAGAGCGGAGCTGAAGTGATATCAGAGGAGTACATGGCTGAGCTCCGAGGCCTTGGTGAGGCCGGCTGGGGTTCACATGCAGTCAGCCACAGAGGTGAGCTGAGCGCATGTCTGTGCTGATGCCAAAGGGGATGTTAGAGCGTGATTATAAAAAGAACATTTTTAAAAAGTGGTGTTTTAGTATTAACTTAAGCTTCTGATGAGCAGCTAACACCAGGATGGCAGAAAATGCATACAAAGTGTTCATAAGCCTTTGAAGCAAATCTTTTTACTTTGTAATGTTACAACCAATATGATCATACTTTTAAAATGAGCTTATATCTGTTCAAGCCAATATCTATATGCCTGAGTCAAAAATAACAGGAAAAAATACTTCAGAAGTCATCTGAATAAGAAAATAAACTGTATATTTGCTAGCTATACAGCTACTAGCTACTAGCTTGCAGTGCTAGTGGCTATACAGACCTAATGTCAACAAGCCTAACCATAAAGCCTGATCTAAAATGAAAAAGAATGGCCAGGTCTGATTGAGGAAAAGTGCCAAACGGTCACCATCCATTCTCCAAGTAGATCAAGGTTTGTTGGTAGAGTCTTACCCCCAAACATTTGCAGCGGCAGTTGCAACCATAACTGTTGCTAAGCGTTACATATGAATAGAACCCTTGTCAGATCTCTTTCTAAAAACTTGCATTATTTTTCTCCCACTTCATACTATGCACTGCTTTGTGTTACTCTGCCAAAATTCAGGTACTTTTCATAAGGATTATCTAAAAGTGACAAGGTGTGTGTGTGTGTGTGTGTGTGTGTGTGTGTGTGTGTGTGCGTGTGTGTGTGTGTGTGTGCGTGCCTGTGGGGGGGTGTGTGTCCCTTCAGCTCCATTTCAAAGCAGCATTGTTAGAAGACATGAGCAGGAAGCCGATTTTGTCACAACAGCAACCCGAGCCGTGTCCTCACTGAATCACTGACAGCCTCTTCAGTAAACACGCCTCAGACGCCGCTGCTCCTGCTGCACAGACAGACACACCTGCTCCGTCCTGACAGCCTGTTCCTCAGCATTAAACCCCCACACTGTGAGCGAGCCGACACGGACAGTGGCAGGGAGGTGAGACTGCTCCTGAAAGCAGTCGCTCTGGCGCTGTGCTCTGGAGCACAACGCCACAGGGGACGGCGTTCGCCGACTGACACGCCACTGGGACCAATTAGGCGGAGCGCGGCGCGGCCGGACGCATCGAGACCGGTTCAAGGGGCCTGCTCCTGCTGAAACGGGCGGCTGAAGGGACGGGCGCCCGTTTCAGCGGGACAACAAGGGATCTGATCTCTGTGTATACCTATAGGGAAGGTGTGGGATTTGAGTGTGGACCAGCATCTGTGTTCTTTTGCTAATATGCTGATCTACAGCAGACTGAGACGCTGAATCACCTGAATGTGTCCTTTTATGAAGCAGCTGAATATGGCATTTTCCCTTTAATTAATCAATGTCATATTTATCAGAGTTAGTTTAATGAAAAGTGGATTGTTAAAACTTAAAAGTACCTAATGTTTGTTCCCCCAGCACCCAGTCAAATAACAAATGTGTGATAATTCATTGAAAGTTAAGGGGAAAGTGTCATTTTTAAACCCATAAAGATTTATTTAAAATCTTAAAACTACAGTATGTAACTTTTACTACAAATATATTTTTTTACATATTTGCTGAAACTGGCACTATGTTGTTTCAGCAAACAACTGATTGTCTGTTTCATACAGACAATCATATGTTGAGTTTACTTTTGATTGTCTGTATGAAACAGACAATCTGAAAAACTAAATAAAAATAATATGAGCTCCTCTGTCTTCTCCCAATGCTAACTAGAAATAACCAACAAAGCCAGGAGGAGGGTCTTAGAGCTACCAATCATACCACTCACTAACTCCTGATTTCCACCCCACACTTTTCTCTCTGCTGCATTGCGCTTCCTGATAGCAGAGCCCGTCTGTCATGAATGCTAAAGTTAGTTAGCATGGCCACAAATGATGGCAGATTAACAGTTTTCCTGCAAAAATAAGTTGTTCAGCAAAAATCTGCTTGATCCAAAACATTAAAAGGACCAACAGAAAAATTGCAGGTACCACAGGAAAAGGCTAAATTGTGAAGAAAGGTTTCATGGTGGTGGTAGTATCATGCTTAGGTTCCAGAGGAGGAGGAGGATTGCACAAAGTGACTTGAATAATGACTGCTGAATTATTCAACTTCCCTTCAAGTCATCTGCTGGAAGTTTGAAACATACATAAAACTGTGTTTTCCCCCCATGTCAAGGATGGCAAACACACACAACAAAACTGGTTTTGTAAAGTATAAATCAGGCTGATTTCAAAGTGATGGAGCCAGAAGTTTTTCAATAGCTACATAAAGTGTGTGGCTGAGGGGTAAGTTACGACTTTGACACTTATCCTAGTGCTAGTAAAGGTGTATGAAAATATGTGAGTTTACTTTTGAGCCCGTAGGAAATATGTTCAAAAATTGGTATCAAAATCCTATTTTTTTTAATTTTTTTAAGTTCAAAATTAAAGTTGTTTGCTGTCTGATGACACCCCAACAAAAAAGGAGCAATAAAAATGCCTTGACTAGATACGTTCAATAGATTAAAGACCATGATGAATGTATGTAAACGCAACAGACTTTCTGTGAATTTCTGTTGCTAAATGTCTCAGCGTTAGGGACAAAGATTCTTGATCTGTTGATCCCCAAATTAAACTTTACCCTGGTGTGAGGAACATTGTTCCCTAACCGATCCAAACGCTGCATCAGTGCAGGTGTCCCATTAGAAAGTCTAAATACGTTTTGCTGCATCCTCCGTCTTACCTGAGGACTTCATTGGGGTTGCCTGAGATTGGGGTCTTCTTTTCCGGCGCCCCATGGCATTCAGATTTCAGCAAGGTGTGAGGCCCGCGGTCCATCATCATGGTGGACGTCGCCATGGTGATGATCGCCACACCGTCCCGAACACGGGCTTCCAGACCGTAGTCCCACTCGTCATAGGAGACGGAGAGCAGACCTGCGACGACGAGGTGAGATTCAGAGTACTGACAGTATATGCTGCGAATAAGTATTTGCCCTTTTGCTTTTTTCTCTTTTGTCAGATTTAAATGTTAAGCTTATCAAATATTGTGAAAATTCAAAGATAACCTAATAAACCTGCCTTGTGCCCCCTCTTATTAAATCACAAATTAGCCTGGGTGACATCACTAGAGGGGATTACTGTCAGACCATCAGAACAAATAAATCATAAAAAAAAAAACTGTTTGACAACGACAGGCTATAAAATGCTGTACTTTCATTTAATTAAGGAAGCTATGAGTCAGCTGATTCTTCCCCAGGCAATTTATAAAAAGAATGAGAAGAAGAATGAGGTCAACCTTGCTGAACACAGAGAATTCAATGTCCAGCTCAGTTTTACCAAAATCGATTGATGACAAGATTACAACAGTGGGTTAGTCCATAACATGACATAACTAGTTTCCCTATCTTAAATAGTGACAATGTGTTTGTCATTCTGTGTTGAGCTTCTTAGTTTAACGCTCCTAAAAATGGTTGTAAAAAAGGAATAATGGAGGAACATTGTGATGCTTCCTGAAGGCGGAGTGGCTGAAAGAGCAGGAACTTCTTAAAGGGACAAAGGCCCAATTTTAAGGCATCAAATCGCAACGTCAAATTTCTTTTGAGGCATATTTGATATTGTTAGCATTTTTATACCAAATGATGGCTACTTGATTGGGCTATAAAATGATGCAATGTGGCTATAAAAGGCAAGAAACAAAGTCTTAGACATCTGTCAGTCTTGATATTCTTTGGGATTTACAAAATAAACAAGTGTCATTATCCACAAATGGAGAAAACGTGAGAACAGTGGTGAACCCTGGCTTACTGACTGACTTCAAGAGAACTTCCAGGACTCATCCAGTAAGTAAAAAAATACAGTACATCTAAAACACTGCAGGTTTCACTTTCCATAATTAAGGTCAGTGGTTATTATTCAACAATAAGAAATTGTCGGAAAAAAATAGCCAAATATACCAATATATTTGGGAAAGTACTCCAAAAAAAAGCACTAAAATAAGACTTTAGTGTGGCCAAGCCAAAGTCTGGACCTAATCGGATTGGGATCCTGCGACATGACCTGTAGATACGAGTGAGCCAACAATACTCAACCCCAACACAAAAGACTATTGATCGTTATCACAAACGCTTGGCGGCAGCTATTGCTGCCAATGGTGTTGCACCCAGTTATTAGATTTAGTGGAGAATGAGCTGTTTGTCCGGTTATCTGAAACATTAAACTGAAACAAAAACACACACAGAAGAAATCTGTGATGGCTGCCAAAACCCACCAAAAAAACAACAACGGTCTTATAGAGAAGAGAGGCAGGAAGGGAGACGGTGTTCTGTTAAGAATTCATATGATTCAAGACACTGGGTACAGAGTGTGATGATTCAGGGATGCCTCAGACTGAGTGCATCACCTTAAAGAGTTCATCCTTCTGTCCAAAACTTTGTCTGTCTGCTGGACTTTGTACCGCCTGTAGCCTTTCCTCTCGTCTTTTTTTTTTTTTTTTTTTTTCAAATCTTTACAAACATGTATTTTCATTTATGTGTTTCTGTATGTTTATTTTTCTCAAAGCCCATTTCTGAGGGTGACCTTGAGAAAACTCATTCTTCATTACATTGTCTTGTGTTTAAACCAGTCAACATAATTGTCTGAAGCTCTGGGAATTGTTTTGTGTTTTTCTGTAAAGCCGGGGTCACAGCAGGCACCTCGGTTTTGCTCGTTATCCTATTTTGGAACAATATTAATCTGAGACGAATGAAAAAAAAGAGAACAGACTAAAGTGTGATGAGTGTTGATTTATTTTGAAAATCATCCAATCGTGCATCTAATAAACAGCTGTCATTTCAGATTCAAATTTATATTTCTCATTCATAAAGTAATTAACTAATGACAAAGCATCAGCATTAATGATGAGAAGCAGTGTGTATTGCCTCTTGCAAAACTGTTGATCTCTTTTAATGAGAAACTGGTGTCATGATTTCATCTCGTTTGGACCTAATCACTCTCCTCAGCCTGGACTTACAAGTCCGACTCCAGTTTGGAGCATCATGTAGGAGCTCATTCATTCCTCTTTGGGAAGCAGGTTTGAAATCAATTACAAGTCTGAAAACAGAAACTTTTTAAAATTTTGTCGTAATGTGTCCTCAGAATTGTTGGCCAAGTGTGAAGGTGAGATCCAACAGATTTACTTCCACAGGCGGAGCAATACGGCTAAAACTTTATTTGACATTTCTTTGGGTTTATTTCAAATGTAATGGAGACATATACACAGAAGGTGGAAGGTGCTTTAAGCCAACCAAAAGTAACGCTAGCCCAAAGCGCAATATTCTAGAGAAGCCACCAAAGCAATGGTGGAAAATTATTCTTAGTCGAGGACAGCTTTTTTCTTTTCATTTGAAACAATGAAAAGTTGTGTTGTCAGATGACAGGGAGCTAAAAGTGGAGAGGTACAGAATAAAGCTTTGGGGGCAGAAAACAAATTGGTTAACAGAAAGTTATTTCAGTAAATATTCACGTTAAATTACTTAAATTACTAGCAAAATGGCTGGTCACTGTTGTTTTGCAGCTATGTGAAACCAACCAAAGCTATCGCTAGCCCAAAGCGTAATATTGTAGAGAAGCTACCAAAGCAATGGTGGCCAGCTCAAATTACTAGCAAAATGGCAGGTCACTACTAGCTACTATTAGTAGCTACTAGTATACTACTAGTACTAGTGGTGCTACTAGCAAAATGGCAGGTCACTGTTGTTTTGCAGCTATGCGCTGTAGCTTACAGGTGTAGATGGGTGATATTATAATGTGTCTGCATACACTACCCAAAGTATGTAGCTGTGACCCTGCGCTAGCCGACCCATGCTAGTGGACAGAAGAGAAAGAAGGTAATCCAGGTAGGTGACTAACTTAGCAAAAGGGTAGGGTTAGGGTTCTTCTTATACATATAATTCAAACTATTCCCTGCTGAGCTCTACTTTGGTGTTGAGTGAAAGGTGCACAGCTAATCTCAACATGTTACTGGGATAGAGCTACAACCCTTTAAATCTTTGCCTGTCATTTAGGACATTAAATTATTCACACAAGCAAACAAAAAAAATCAGTTCAAGTTTGTTTGTATAGCAGGTTTGAACAAGGCAGTTCAAAGTGCTTTATATGATAAAACCATGAACAAATTTATCAGCCAAATCAATAGTTCTTTTAATCTGTGTGCATCTAGAATTTCAAAATTCAGCAAACAGGAGACTTTACACAATACAAAGCTGTTTTATTGTAGTGCATTGAATTACTCTAGTTTCCTAGCAACTATTCATAACATTTTGCCTCAAAGTGGGGTGCCATTTACGAAAGCCAGCAACTACAGAGTAAATTGTTTACCTCAAATTCATTTGAATTAAAAATGCACATTTCTGCTAGACATCCTTTTCGGTACGTTAGAAATCATCTGGATTTCTGTCACCGTTTCGGTCGTCGCCTCAGTTCATCTCGCCATCCATCGCTCCGTCTCCCATTTAGCCCTGTCCTTTCCCCGTGTCTTTCAGTTGATCTGTGTCGATCTGACAGTGTATGACCACATGTCAGCCAGTCCACTACCATGTCAGCGGGCATAAATAGACAGGCGGCCTGGCAACCTGCCCTCCTCACGGGGCCTTTGCGCTGACAGCTCCGGCCCTTTAGGACCACATCTAAAAATCTCTCAGTCTTGACACTTTCTTTACACTCGCTCCCATCGCTTGTTCCTTTTTTTTTAAACACAAAGTCACTGCTGCTGTGTTAAGGGAAGGAAGCGGTAGGAATGTGTGTGTTGCGTGTAAGGGACGTGTGCTCTGAGGTGGGTTCCTCTGCACCTTGGGAACACGCTGCCTGATGCATATGATGCATGATGCAATTAAAGTTATATTCATTATATAAGTTCATTGCTATGAGTCTTACATGTGCAGTGGCTTGCAAAAGAATTCATACCCTTAGAACTTTTCATATTTTGTCACATTACAACCACAAACGTGAATATATTACGTTTGAATTTTATGTGAAAGACCAACACCAGGTCTTCATAGGCTGAGCATGCTCTAAATGTCTCCACAGATTTCTCCCTGACCTGTCCAGACTGAAACTAAAGCTAAATATACAATCATGTAACACTAGAGGTGACGTTTCTGGCATTTTATGGACAAATAACATGTTTACAGTGAAGATATGAATGATTTGACAACTGTCTATCCATTAGCAATAACAATGGTTAAACTAGCTACTGCTAAAAGGCCTAGTCTTTGGATTAAACTAAAACTTTGTCAATGTTTTTTAATTATTATTTTTACTTTATGACAAAGTCTTGTTTACATTTATTAATTTTAAATCTAGAATTCTTAGCTTGATAGCTTATTTACGTCAATAATGAAGACAATTTGAGTGATGATGCTAGCACATAGGAGTGCAGGCAAAAAGAGAAATGTGAACAGAATGAATAAGGAGAGGGCTGGAGTAAGACAGAAACCTTTCAGAAATGACAGAAATACAGTAAAATTAAGAAAATGGAAAAGCACATTTTGAGAGAGCAGCGAGCTGGTTCCCCAGAGCACGACTTAGCGAAGGCATCACTGGAATTACCCCTGATGTTTGGAAGCACTTCATCACACACCGTGCAAATTAAGTGCACCAACCAAGCAAATTATCCCCACAGCCAGCACGCACCTTCTGCTGAACTCTGAACCACAAATCATCAGTCGCATGCTACGCCACAGTGTCGTCTCACTCTATGTTTGTTTAGAAGTTGCTGCGCTCGACTGCCCTGAAGGCATCATGTGGCTCCTTTAATGTTCAAGTTGAGAGGAGAGATAAAAGCTTGCTGGATGAATTTACGGGGCAAATATTATGTGTCCTCTTTTATTACAGAAGAATTTGTATGCTGGGCGAAGAGGACTATTATCTTTTTCATGACAATGTTTTTGGAAGAGAATTGGTTTTTGTGTGGATATGAGCATTTCTCCACTTCAGCAGGTTTTTCAGCGTCTTCGCCACAATGGGTCTCAAACCTGTTATCACAGCTACTATACTAAAGTATATACAAAAGTTTCGACTGTCTTTACGGACTTTTTGAAGCAGTTGTACAAGATGAGAAAAATAAAATATATTTTGTACATTAGCAGGGCATGTTTTGTTGAATGATGCAGCTTATTTGCTGAATGTGTTTCCAGCTTTACCCACAAGTTCAAATTTTCAGGTTCGAAATTGGAAAAGCTAAAAGAAAAACCAAAGGATTCCACCAAACCAAAACTCAAAATCCAATATGGCCACCTTACATTTAACCTAAGTGAAAAAACTTAAAAGGTTTTATTACACATCTAGTTTCTGGCTCAGTCTCTCACGCTCAGTATCTATGCTGTCAGAGAGTTTAAGAGTACAAAAGGAAGGCAGTAGTTTGTATTGCTAACAGTAGCTAGCCTGATACTGAAAACCAACGGCCATTGTTCTTGGGCCATTGTCGTCGTTTCTGTCGTGGTTGATTTTTGGATCTATCTTCCAAACAATACGCTTCTGCTCTAATTCAAACCATACATAAAATTTTATTGTATCCACACAGTTCCAGTACAGGTCTTAGTGTTTTTTGAAGCAGACTCTTCCAAAGCACGGATGGTTCCTTCTGTCAGAAGGGGGAGCATGGCAAATTACATCTCAATAAGTTATTTTACCTTTAAAACATTAGATTTTATACATTTATCTGATTAAATCTTCACTTTCTTTTCATCGTTCTGAGGTCCCACTTCTTTGAGAAGCACGGCTCAAAAAGACTTGCAGTATCGACTAGTGGGGAGTGAATACAAATGCAATTGAAAACCATTTATCATTTCTCTCTCACGTCACAATTCAGCACCGCTTCTATCACCTAAAAGCCCCATTGAAAGATATTTATATGTGTGATTGTGACAAAATGTGGTAAACTTTAAGCAACATCAACACAGTTGTCTGGCACCCGCAGCAGCAGGCCCATCTACAATCTGACTTATGTTTCAGCATATTTCATTCGCCGTGAATTAAACGCTTTCCTCTCCGTTTGATGCTGTTCAGAATCCGGGCTGCTTCGACTAACGTGTTCTGGCACATTCTGTACCTTATTCATCACGCATAAAACGAGAGGTTGACATTTTGCTTACTATTTGTCATTACGTCCCATTTGATTTATGCCATGATAATTCAGCTTCAACAACAATGACGAAAAAAATAAAAAATAAAAATAAAACAAGGTTTGTGCATGCAGCCACTCCACAGTTCCACTTAGCAATCAGTCAGGCAGTACACAAACAACACGATTATCTCTTTGGCCGCATAAATCAAGCGGAAAGTCATTATGTGATTTAAATAACCAATACGGTGATGGATCAAACTTCAAACTCTCATTCGGAGCGTGAGCCCACCATTTTGGCTCCCGAGGCCGACATGAAGACACACTCTGGGCCGGTCCGAGCCTGTTCGGGCCAACATACATCATTTAGATTACAATGGGCCGTCACCAACACACTCAACATCTCTTTCTAATATTTAATTTGAAGAAATTAAATAAATAGTAAAACTATAAGCACATAACAAGGCACAAATACAGACCATGCAATGAAAAGTCAAATAAGTGAAGCTGACCTACAGTCAAACATTTATATAATTGTGTGCTGCATTTTGATCAAGACACAAATTTCATTGCACAACTGTCAATTAACATCTAAAGTTGTTTTTTAAGACAGATTACACTATTATTCTTCAAGAAACAAAATTATTGACAATTATTGTAAAAAAGTTCTACTATTTGTGAAATAATTACTTTTCAAGCAAGAAATAGGCAAAATATTTCACTGCAAAAAATGTTTACTAGTGTGGCAGCTGATGTTGCCCTAGAAGTGAGTCGCCCTGGGCATCTGCCCACTTCGCTACTGAACACACTCACCAACACCATGCAACACACTGGGCTGTGTTATTTTTGCTCCCTTTCCTCCCTTTTTGACAAACATGCCCAAAAGGGGAGTAGAGGTAAGAAGTTTTCCCCCTGAAACTGCTGAGGACAGGAAGTGGTTTAATCATCACTGTAAGTCAAACACCAACAAGCTCCTCAAGTGCGCACAGCCACCCCGACTGCATCACGGCGAGGGGAGCAGACAGAAATAAAGCGACGTTCTGATGGTCGGATTGGCAGCTCCAGGCCCGACACTGAAAGATTCGGCTTCCTGCTGGGAGCTGGCTTTCCTCAAACAGCCTGTCCACCTCAGAGTGCTGCAGCTTGTGTTACATTAGGCAGCCCGACAGGTGTGCCTGACAGACCGCGTGTGCGGGTTGAGTGCTTAATGCGCCCCAACTCAGAAGTCACTTGGGTTGACCTTCAAAGGTTAGAGCGACTCCGGCGGCGATGTGGGTGGAGACAAAGACGAAGAGGCTCCTAACTTATTATTACAAAAGGTCGCTTTGTTTCTTTTCTTTTTGCTTTTTATTTGAGGAAAAGTTCCCAACATCCAGACTTAAAATCTGCAGAGAAGAAATCGGTTCTCAGCAGACCGGAAGGGAGAGAATGACGACTTTAAGTAGATGAAATCAGCTCCTTTTCACTGGACATAGAAGCATGTGAAGTTCGCTTTACGATTGATGGTGAAAGCTGGTTTCTTTTTATTTCATCATGTCATAAAATGGAACAGACCACTCTTTCTTAACTAATGGGCCCTAACTAAAAAGTGGGTCGTGGTTCACTCAGCTTGATTTATTTAGATTATGGCTGCAGAGCGGATGTAGACTTCGTAGAACAAGAAGAGGGAATGCTTCGTAACTCTTTTCTCAAGTTATTGACTATCTAAAGATGATTGCTCTTATCAACTAATGATTAACTGATAAGTGGACATTTTCTCAAAAAACTGAGCTTTCTCTTGTAGTAAGAGGGTTAACCAACGTACCATGACATAAAGAGATGCATTTTTCATAAGTTTGAACATAATTTTTGGTCAGCTGTATTAAACACTGACTGAATAAACAGGAAAAAGTAGGAAATAAAAAGATTAAAAGAATAAAATATGTGAAACACTTAATTCCCCATGAACAGAGAAATGTCGAGTATCATCTGTGGCTGCGCTTGAGGGAATGTTAAGACTTTGCTTCATAAAATGAGACAGCTCTCAAAAATCAACTGCACTTATTGCCGTCATAATTTCTTTCCATCATATTACAACTTTTCTGCGTAATGCCCTCCGCTCTTCTGTCATCACATCCTAGCCTTCATAGCACATCTCAAATTTTTGGTTGTGAAGTTGATGCAGCTCGGCTGAATGAGAGCTATTTGGTTTAAACTTAGGCAGCTTGTGAAGTGCTTATAATTCAAACAGAACCACATAAAGTGCATTTACTATCCCAGACCGAACTCTGTTTGAACTGTTTCTCTTTTCCGTTCTGGCAAGGTCCTGCCATCTTTATTTTAGCATCAACCGGCTCAGTTTCAGAATGACCAGTGGCGTCCTCTACTCGATGGCAACTAAACTACAACAATGAAAAAGGTCTAAGCGAGCATCCTCAGTTAATCAATTGGAACAAATTTTAATCTAATAACCATTAATTGGTGGTTCCCACTAAGTGGATTCATTGTTTGCATCCCTAAAAAGGATAAAATTGTATAAAATTCACAGAAAAGGAGCCATTTTATTTCTGCCTACCTGTGGGAAACTCAGCAGGCACTACGTCAGTGTCCCCAGCGACCAGCGAAGGGACGATCCACGTATAACCGTAGCCTGTGATCCCTACGGAGTGGGCCACCTCGAAGATGGTGTTGGCCTCCTCTTTTGTGCAGTAGAGAAGAATCACGGGGCTCTGCAGCTTCTTCAGCTGGTTCTGGATCTTTGAATCGCCGTCGTCCACGGACATGTCGAGCAGAAGAACTTCCTCCAACTCCCAGCCGACGAAGCTGTTCTCGATGGTGTTTCGGATCTGAGACGGACGTGGAGAACAAAGATGGGTCATGAGGTTTTATGTCTTACAGTTTAAGATATAAAAGCTTATATATGTCAAATTAAAAAAACACCCATACCTTTTTCTCCCATCTGTCGGAAGTTAAATCAGCCCAAATGTCTCTTGTTTTAGGTTAGTTAGGATTACCAAAATTATTTCTATGTTCTGAATGCGACAATAATAAGATTTTATTATCAATGCCTTCAAAATGAGAAGTTTACATACATAATGATTACTATATCTAAGAAATGAAGGAAAGCCCAAAAGAAAAGTTTCATCTAATTGAACTTCTGACTGTGTGGGGAAAAAATTTATATATATTTTTTTTATTTTATGTGTGTAAACTTGTTACTTTGAGACATCATTTTGGTAATACCTCAGTTTTAAGGCATTACCAAAATGCCTTAAAAATGCCTTATTGCATGTAAACACTTTGAAGCCACATTACAAAATGTGTTAGGTGCATTAAGAAATGAGAAATTATGCTAATTATATTTCTATATGGCAAACATGAGGGTTGAAAAATCTTCCAGGTGACAATCCCATTAGACCAGATGACAGGCGCCAAACAAACATCTGGCTGCTTTGAAGATTTCTCATTTTTAAAGAAAATCCGGGAATAGTTGGAGATAGGCACCAGCAACTCCCGACCCCATTAAGGGATAAAGGGTGTAAGAAAATGGATGGATGGATGGAGTTCGCAAAAGCTTCGACTTTTTTCACATCTTGTCACAGTACAAATGACAAACATTTTGTATTTTATGTAAATTATGGGCTGCACAGTGGCGCAGTTGGTAGAGCTGTTGCCTTGCAACAAGAAGGTTCTGGGTTCAATTCCCAGCCCCGGCCTTTCTGCATGGATTTTGCATGTTCTCCCTGTGCATGCGTGGGTTTTCTCCGGGTACTCCAGTTTCCTCCCACAGCCCAAAAACATGACTGTTAGGTTAATTGGTCTGTCTAAATTGCCCCTAGGTGTGAGTGTGTGTGTGCATGGTTGTTTG